>CAUYTI010017895.1:0-101466 GCA_963575145.1 Galago senegalensis | reverse complement strand
CAGCAACCTCCAACTCCTGGGCTCAAGCGAGTCTCCTGCCTCAGCCTCCCAAGTAGCTGGGACCACAGGCGCCCGCCACAACGCCTGGCCATTTTTTGGTTGCAGCCATCATTGTTGTTTGGCGGGCCCGGGCTGGGGATTTGAACCCTGCACCTTAGGTGTATGTGGCTGGTGCCCTAGCCACTTGAGCCACAGGCGCCGAGCCGACAGCAGTCTGTCTTTCCCCAGGCCAATATCTTCCAGTGTTTTTCCTATGTTTTCTTTGAGGATTTTTATTGTTTCATGCCTTAAATTTAAGTCCTTTATCTATCTTGAGTCAATTTTTTGTGAGTGGAGAAAGGTATGGGTCCAGTCTTTTACATGTGGATATCCAGTTCTCCCAGCACCATTTATTGAATAGGGAGTCTTTCCCCCAAGGTATGTTCTTGTTTGGCTTATTAAAGATTAGGTGATGGTGAGATGTTAATTTCATTTCCTGGTTTTTCTATTTGATTCTAAATGCCTATGTCTCCATTTTTGTGCCAGTACCATGCTGTCTTGACCACTATGGCTTTGTAGTACAGGCTAAAATCTGGTATGCTGATGCCCCCTTAGCTATACAGGGTTTTTTCTGGTTCCATACAAAATGCAGAATCATTTTTTCCAAGTCTTGAAAGTGCGATGTTGGTATTTTAATAGGGATAGCATTGAATCTGTAGCTTGCTTTAGGAAGTATAGACATTTTAATAATGTTGTTTCTTCCCAGCCATGAACATGGTATGTTCTTTCATTTGTTAAGTCCTCTACTATTTTTTTCCTTAGAGTCTCATAATTTTCTTTATAGAGGTCCTTCACCTCTTTTGTTAGGTATATTCCTAGGTATTTCATTTTTGTTTGAAGCTATGGTGAAGGGAGTTGTGTCCTTAGTTAGCCTCTCATCTTGACTGTTACTGCTGTATACAAAGGCTACTGAATTGTGGACATTGTGCAAAGCCTGAGATATTACTGTATTTTTTGATGACTTTCAGGAGGCTTGTGGTTGAGTCTTTGGGATTCTCTAAGTATAAGATCATATCATCAGCAAAGAGGGAGAGTTTGACCTCCTCTGCTCCCACTTGGATGTCCTTTATTTCCTTCTCTTACCTAACTGTATTAGATAGAACTTCCAGCACTATGTTGAATAGTAATGGTGACAGAGGACAAGCTTGTCTGGTTCCAATTCTAAGAGGAAAAGCTTTCAGTTTTACTCTTTTCAGTAAAATATTACCTGTGGGTTTGTCATAGATAGCTTCATTCAGTTTAAGAAATGTGCCACGGTTACCTATACTCTTCAGTGTTCTAATTAGAAAAGGATGCTGGATTTTATCGAATGCTTTTTCTGCATCTATTGAGAGGATCATATGGTCTTTGTTTTTGCTTCTTTTAATAAGGTGGATAACGTTTATGAACTTGTATGTTAAGCTAGCCTTGCATCCCTGGGATGAAACCTACTCGATCATGATGTATGACTTATTTGAAGATAAGTTTTTATCTATTGACTAAGATTTTGTTGAGAATTTTTGCATCTATATTCATTAGTGAAATTGGTCTGAAATTCTCCTTTTTAGTTGGGTCTTTTTCTAGTTTTGGTATCAGGGTGATGTTTGCTTTGTAGAAAATGTTGGGGAAGATTCCTTTCTCCTCAGTTTTTTGGAATAATTTCTGCAGTATGGGAATAAGCTCTTCTTTGAAGGTTTAATAGAATTCTGATGTGAAGCCATCTGGACCAGGGCATTTTTTTGTTGGGAGATTTATTATTATTTCTTTGATCTCAGTGCTTGAAATTGGTCTGTTCAGGACCTCTATTTCTACCTGGCTGAGTGTAGGCCAAGGGCGTGATTCCAAATATTGATCCATTGCTTTCACATTGTTAAATTTCTGGGCATAGAGTTCCTCATAGTATTCAGAGATGATCTCTTGTATCTCTGTAGCATCAGTTGTTATTTCCCCTTTATCATTTCTGATTGAGGTTACTTGCAGTTATGATGAAGCAACCTGGGAAAACATGGTGGGGGCCTGCAAGCCAGGCGTAAAAACCTCTTACAGGTAACCCCGACTGTGCAGTCAGGTCAGCCTGTCAGATAAGGGTTGAAACGGCCCATCTGTGCAGAAGACATGACTCAAAGGTTGATGTGAGTAAAAAGAAAAACACCATCTTAATGATGTCGAGTAAAATACTCCATCGTAACTGCAGGGTCTCCAAAGCCATAAGAAAACAGTCATGAAGCCAGTTTCTTGG
Source organism: Galago senegalensis (assembly GCA_963575145.1). Classification (NCBI taxonomy): domain Eukaryota; kingdom Metazoa; phylum Chordata; class Mammalia; order Primates; family Galagidae; genus Galago; species Galago senegalensis. Next base: position 99,209 of record CAUYTI010017895.1, on the reverse strand, counting down.
AAATTTAATTGAGTACATAGAAGAAAAAGGTTTAATTCCTCTGCTTATCCTAACCTTTAACTTTAACACTAGAAGTCAGATAATGTATTGTTCTTTTAGGTCTTCCAAGAGGAATAGCCTGAGGCTAGGTTAACATGATTGTCTTACTTTCCTGGACTTTCTTTCTTTAGGCTAATCTTATGATGGCTATCTTACTTTCCTGGACCTTCTTTCTTTTCTATAGTTTAAGGTAAGAAATGAGGATGTTAGGATTATTGATCAATGTGGTGTACGTGACTAGCTCCCAATAAAGGGAGTGGAAAATAAGGACATTTTGCTACATGCCACCTAAGAGTGTGTAGTCATTTTTTACTTTTAAACAATTCTAGGAGTGAGCTTGCACCTGCCACCAAGCCGTCCTTCTCTTCCTGCGAGAAAGAACATCACCAAACATTTGCCAAAAGCTTTTAACTTAATGACTCATTCTAGACAACCTGATCTGTGTTCCCATGCAACCACCTAGATCCAAAGAGAGTCACGTATAATTTGCAGAGTGCCTTCACCTTTGGGGAAACTTCTGTTTAAGAGAGTGATATGTGGTGTGTTACAACAACAAAATTAAACATAACCATTACACTATTGAAGTCTGATTACATAGTTAACATTTTACTTTAAGTCTTTCAAAAAATACTATTTAAAAACATCCTTCTCTTCTCCACTTGGGGGCATTTGTACCTAGAAAATTTTAATATGCAGAGGCTCTTCTGTTGAAAAAAAAACATGTTAATTTAATTCACAGTTTTAGTTTCAGAAATGATTGACAGGATTGTTCTAGTAACACATCGTTCTATTCTACAAGTATTTAAATTTGGATTATAGTCCCACTCAATTTTCAAAATGGGTTAGTTGTCTGTTGAATGGTAACTGTGTCTGCTTAGCTTTTCTTACCTAGTTGTTCTTCACTCAATTATAAATAACAGTCTCATCTCCAGGTGTCCTTTATTCTTCCTTTTAATTTTTTTGGGGGGAGAAGCTAATTGTGATAATTTAATACATTCATATAATTTGTTTTTAAAGATTAAATTGATGTAATTGGGATATCCAAGACCTTAAAAATTTATCTTTTGTCTATGGTAGAAACATTTGAATTACATTCTTCTTAAGAGGATCTCTACAGCCCCTGGGAAATGCTGGTGATACTGGTGAAGGGCTGGGAGCCTGCAAACTGGATACAGAGTTATTACTATATGGGGCCTTCAGCAGTGGATGTTCAACAGAAAGATTTGTGAATCTGCTGTTTGCAGAATCTTTCTCAGGGTATGTTTGGTGAGGGTTTTTTCTTCCATGGACCTCAACATGAAGCCAGCCACCTTCAGGCACTCATGTAGTGACTGGGGATTTCCTGGGAGTTGAGAAGAAGTTTGAGTTTCTGGAAAAATAATTAACTTCATGTGTTACTTTATTACTTTTTGAACAACTTTTGATTAAAAATTTAAGTTTTTTTCCTTGAGTTTGATTATGACCCTTCTATTCATTTAGCTTTTCTTAACTGGTTGTAAACTTAACACATGCTCAGAAAGATTTTGTGTCCTTTGGAAGCACAAGTGGAAAACATGGAAAACAAAAGCCCAGTTCTGAAGCCTGGACCAAGCTCTCCATTTTGACCTCTCTGAGTGTTAGTTTCTTGGGCTGTGAGATGATGGTAATCACAGTACTCAACCCCACAGAGGGGCTGTGAAAAGCAGCTGTGGCAAAGCACTGAAGCATGCGCAGTGATACCTGGCACATAGGAAGTACCATATGAGTGCTAGACTGTTTATTATTAGCAATTTGTCTAAACTTTTTTAAAATCAGAGAAAATCATTTATAAGCATATTAGTTTCCCATGGCTCTTGTATTCAGTTTACTATATTACAGTTTGGAAGGTCAGAAATTATTTGATCTCACTTGCTAAAATTACAGTTTTGAGAGGGCTATGTTCCTTTCTGGAGACATTAGCAGAGACTCTATTTCTTGGGGTTTTTTTCCAGTTTTTGGAGATCACCCACATTCCTTGGCTTGGGGTCCCCTCTATCTTCAAAGGCAGAAATTGAATCGCTTTGACTTCTGTTTGCAATATCACATTTTCTCTGCCTCTCCTGTTTCCCTTATGAGGTTTTTGAGACAACATCAAGTCCAACAGCATAATCCAGAATAACAATTTCATCTCAGAATCCTTTAATTAACCACATCTGAGAAGTCTTTTTTGTCTGAAAGAGAGACTGTTCATAGGTTCCCGGAATTGGAATATAGAGATTCTCATTTGGAGGTGGTGGCAGGGAGTTATCTGCCCATGATTGGTTTTATTTAACACTAAGTTAAGTCTATTACAGCATCCTTAAATTAAATTTGACAAAGTCACAAATTAACAACAAATTCTATGGCATTTTTAAAACACAATTATTCTGATAGTAGGAGGCACATGGAATCTTGCTGCTGCCACCAATTGGGCATTGGAATTCTCTGTTTTTTTTAGTCTGTTTAATATAGGATGAATTCAAATTATATTATTAAAAAAAACTATGACACAATCTCTGGATATATAATAACATTGAAAGCTAAAGTCATCTTTTACATAATACTTAGGACCTAAACTGAATGAACAGCTCTCATAGTAAGGGCAGATTCAGAAGACAAAGGAAGTGGTGAGTCCTTTTGTGTAGTAAATTTTGCTGCCATCTTACTTTCTCTGTAACTAAGAATATTGATTTGTAAGCCACAGGAAGTAATTGTCTCAAATCTGTATACTACATATAAAACTCAAAGATTTAAAAGTAAAATTTATATTATGCTGTTTGATCTCAGGAAGTTGTGATTTATTTTTGTTTCCTAGGATAATACTTTTATAAAATATGGACGAATGCTATTTTGTGGCAATTTAATTATTTTAGATTAAAGATATAGAAGAAGGCCTGGCATTTAAAAAAACATTATTTCCCTTTAGCACATTTTATAAAACAAACTTGGAAGTGTTTTGAAGCATTTCTACTAGAAATGTATCATTCTAAAAGGTATAAATTTTTTCTTTTTTTAAAGCTATTTTATTTTGAAATATTTTTCTCATGAGTTTTTTTTTTATTAAATCATATCTGTGCACATTAATGCTATCATGGGGTACAGAGTGCTGTTGCTATATACAATTTGAAATACTTTCATCCAACTGGTTAACATAGCCTTCATGTCATTTTCTTAGTTATTGTGTTAAGATATTTATATTCTACATTTAGAGAGAATCACACGTACCCTTATAGGATAAACCATAGGCGTAATCCCACCAATCACCCTCTCTCTATTTCTCCTCCCCCCTGCTCTCCCCTCCCTTTCCACTTTCCCCATATTCTTGGGCTAAAATTGGGTTATAGTTTTCCTATGAAAGCTGTAAATTAGTTTCATAGTACGGTTGAGTACATTGGATACTTTTTCTTCCATTCTTGAGATATTTTGCTAAAAAGAATATTTTCCAGCTCCATCCATATAAACATGAAGGAGGTAAAGTCTCCATCTTTTTTTATGGTTGCATAGTATTCCATGGTATACATATACCACCATATACCACCACAATTTATTGATCCATTCACAGGTCAATGGGCACTTGGGCTTCTTCCATGACCTAGCAATTATGAATTGGGCTGCAATGAAAATTGCTTCTTTATTAACTGCATATGTTTAAAAATTATTCATTTAATTATTCAACAAACATTTGCAACTTGCCATTTTTTTAGATAGTGGTAGCACACAGTTAATAAAATGGGCAAAAAATTGTACTTACCTGATGCTTACTTTCTAGTGCCAAAAGATAAACACACAATAAATTGAACACATAATATGCCAGATAGTGTTAAGAAACATGAAGAAAATGTCACTAAGCCAGATCACCACGGGCTTCTCTGAGATGGTGGCTTTTGAGCAAAGCCCTGAAGGACCTGAGGGGATGTCCTGGCACAGATGCAGGGAGTAGCCCACATTTGGCAGAAGCAAGGCCTGGTCTGGGGACTCTTGTGGATGTCAGCAAGGAGGCCACTGTAGCTCTTTGCTGACTGAATGACAAGGGAAGCAGGAGATGATTTCAGATGGCAAAATGCTCAGAGCACAATGGGCCTTAAATTACCATTGCAAGGTTTTTTTTTGTTGTTGTTATTGGTGTTGTTTGTTTGCCTTTGAATTTTTTTCTTGGATTAATAGTAGGGTACATACAATTAGGTCACACTGTTTGCATTTGTTAGGTAGCATGCTAGTTGAATCCTTCATTTAGAAGGTGTGTCATATACCTCTCCATTGTACCCGTTAGGTGGGAACTTACTGAACTCCCTGCCCTCTTCTTGAATTTAGTTGTGTTTTTCTCTCGTGTGGGCCTGAGAGACACAGGCAAAAACAGCGTTAAAGGAAAAGAGGTATATTCAACTACAACAAGTGCATTTATGTTTGGAATAAAATGAGAAGTGAGGCTTGGCTATTGTATTTGGCAACATGGAGATCACTTAGTGACTTTAGTAAGAGGATTTCAATGGAAACGGGCTGGGAGAGCATTCATAATAAAATAAAAGGAGAGGAAGAAGACAAGATGAATTGAGTATAAATAAATTTTACGGGATTTTTGGAAAGAAGAACAAAGATATTGAACATAGCTGGAAGGACACGTGATATAAAAGTGTTGTTGATGTTGCTGTAGTTATTGGATATTAAGATGTTGACATGTTAAAGGGAATGATTCAGTACAAACAGAGAATTTATGATGAATAAGAAGTGAAGGAAACTTTCAGGAAGAGGGCCTCTGAGAGTAGCAGAAAGCATAGAAACCAGTGTCGAAGTGAAGAGGCTAACATTTTGCATGAGCATGGCCAGTACTTACTGTAGTAGGAGGTGGGTCAGAGCATGCATGAGACAAGTGAGTTCCTTTTCAATGGCTTCTACTTCCTCAGTATAAGTAGAATCAAGGAGAGACTCTATGAGAGATAGGAAAGTCCTGCTAAAAAGCCCTGAGGAGGATCATTTTGGAAAGCAGATAAGGTAATGAACTACTTAGAGATATTTGAATTGTAGGGAGTCTTAGGACCCCACCCCCAACCTTCACACTGAACTTATGAATTTATTATAGGCATATTTCTCAAAAAATACATGGTATGTATTTAGTCAGTATAGTGCCCAGCAAATAGTAAGCACTTAACTTATATTAATTACAATTAAGTATGCTATAAAACAATGACAAAATAAAAGCAACAGCAGCTACTATCATTACCAATACACACTTACCATTTTTTATGTTAAGAAAGCCTGTCATATTTATTTGTGCATTTCTAATCCATATAATTTGCAGCAGGAATAGCTGTTCAGTAGCTGTTTGCTTCAATGAATTGGGCAATTACATGTGGTACAATCAGACTTCTCGCCAGTATGGAGCTTCTTGTATAACACAGCATCACTACAAAATGGCAATTATTTATGTTCAGAAGCTAAAGAAAACCCTACCCCCCAAAACATCCTCTCTGTAGTCTGGGCTTTGTTATGACTTCCCTGTTAATGGTTGAGTTCCTCTAAGTATAGAAGTATATCCAGGCCCTGAGTGTACGGAGCTATACTCAGGGAATCCCCTCTAAGTTCCAACAGATTTCACTAAAACATTCAGTCTGTGAGTATGTCCAAGGATAAATTATTCAACTCTTAAGTAAATTGATTTTTATAATTTTATTCCATTAGTATATACCTTTTTTATTATTTCCACCTCATCCCTGAATTGTGAAGGCAATGTATGATGTGGAGGCCACACACTTGGAGTTCAATGCACCAGAGTTCAAATCTCAGTCCTTTATTTCTGGGCTGTGTCCCCTGAGCCAGTCACTGTCTTGCTTAGAGTTAGCTCAAAGTAACCTTTACACTAACAATGGGAGACCATGTTCATCCTGGTGCTATTGCACTCTGGGATTGTTTGCTCACTTCCTTAAGATATATATCTCTATGGCCTGGGTCTGGGAGTCAGTGACCTCAAGAAGAAAGAATGCTGCTTAAGCAAAGTGGGGGTGAGGGGACACGTTGTCTTCTAACTACTCTGTTTTTAGCATATTCTATTTCTCTTTCTATTTTTTTTCCCCATTAACATGACCATGGCTCAGAGCTACACAATTTTAAGGTTTCTTCAATCCTGAGAAAGTAAGCCATAGGCAGTAGGCTACAGTTAGTTTTGTATATTCATAGAGACAGGACTTATTACCCATATCAATTCTGTTATGCCTCAGTTACAATTCTGACTTTTATAATGAAATATAAAGAAACCAACCTAGATAATTTTAACTTTATCTGATAGGAAGTAACATCAAAGTAGTCTTCATTCTAATAATGCAAAATGTTTACACAACAGAAAGGTGATTTTTACTTTAATAAAATATCTAGGAGAAACATCACAGAAAACATCATATTGTTAAAGTAACTTTTACTCTACCAATATGACAGCACCTATTTATCTGTGTGTGACTACCTCCTCAGAGTCTCCTGAGACAAACATCCTCAGAAACATGGTGAAAGCTTAACTAGATAATCGTGGGGGCTGGGGGTGGGAAGAATGTGAGCTAAGCAGACTAAGTCAGCTGTATTGCTTCAGCTTAGCCTTTTAGAATCTATCATGCAGACTGCTGTAACAGAGGGAAAAACCCCACAAAAATGTCTTTTGCCTCTTCAAAACTTCTACTGCCCTTTTTGCAAACTAAAATCTGCATCCCTGCCTCAGGACAGTGGTCAGAAGTGCTGGCAAGTATCTTTTGTTCTTTGTGATATAGGAGATGGCTCTGTTGAACTGCCAAATGGAGGCAAGGACCACCAGCCCACCTGGGAGGTGGAGGTCACAGGACTATCTTCCCTGTAAACAGACATCAGAATCATTAACTGTAGTTGAAGAGCCGAGAGCTAGAAACCCTTTACAAGTTCTGTGCTTCTGCTTATGAGGACAATGGCATATTGACAGGGATTTCTATCCCTGTATTTGCTGCCCAATTACTAAACTCCTATCTCCTCCTTAAGCCACCTTTCTTAGATCTTCTGATGGGTATTGAGGGCAAGCACTGAGCTTTGTGTCACAAATACATGGATGGTGTACATTGGTTCTGCCCAAAAAGTTGGTACATCTCAAAGTGGGTTACACATCATACGTAGATTCAGAGATACTTTGATATTTTAATTGGGTAAAGAAATAAAGTTTTGTCAAAAACTTGGCATCTCTAGAAAAGGATGCTTGAACTAAGATAAGGGGTTGGCTTTCTGTTGTATGACACTAGGCCACAGTCAGGCTGGAAAGTAGGCATCATTATGGTGGGCTAATAAAAAAACAGTTCAATGAGATTGTTTGGCTTATAAAACCTGAGTTAACCCTTGCTTTGAATAGCCTCAGGTTCTGTTTGTAATTTAGCATCACATAGACACAAATAGTCTGTGTTGTAAGTTTTATGGTCTGTAGTTTAACATTAATGCTGGTGTGTCAAACTCCACAAGGGGGTGTGTGTCCCACCTCCTGGCTCTTCATGGCCATTTTCTCAGTTTTAAGGTTTTTCTGTGGTCCTCTTGGCCAAACGGGAGTGTGTTCAGTCATCAGTGTGCTTAGAATTTTATTTTTACTTTATACGTATCCCAACATTAAGGTGACTGTAGGGTTTGTGTATTCCCCTGAAAGTTTGCTGAACATTGACATGAGTTACATTTATTAATAGGAGAAAGGTCATATTTATTTAATGTGTGTCCACAAGATCCTTCCCAATAAAGATGCAACCTCCTAATGAGGTTAAAAACTTCTCAGGTCACCATCTGATGGTACCTTCTGAAGTACCATCTGAGGTCACAGAAACAATGTGGGCTCACAGCATGGCCCCAAATGGGCTAAGTTGGCAGGACAGGTTATACAAGGCAGAAAGGAAGAGGCTTGATCTTGAAGGTGGTCTTGTTGTACAGATAAAACTCAGGGATAGAAGCTCTAAGAATAATAGATGGCAATTGTTTCTTTCAGACCCTTCAGATGAATGAATCTCAGTTGATGTTTCCTAGATTGGGACTAGTAAGGGCTAATAAAAAGCTAGTGTCAGTTAGGAAAGGGCTGGCTGCATTAATACAGATTCGTCATAGATCTACAGATAGAAGCCTGCCCACAAAAGATAGCCCTACAGGATCACTTCTGTTTGCTGGCCCTCTGGAAGCCATCTCAAAATATATCAAAAAAATATATTTTGGGGGTAAAATATCCTTATTTCCTTCACCACCAAACAATCTAAGTAAAGTCAGTCTCATGACTTGGTTGGGAATATGTCAAATTATTTGGGACAAAAATACATAAAAAGCCATATGCCAAAAGAATTATAAACATAAAATAAACCAGATTCCTTTTTATCTGCCTGTCCATCAAAACTAGCTGATATCTAGAGGTTCTGCCATTGTAGGGGTACATAGAATGGCCATAAACACTGCTTGACTTGGCCTAGCTGAGAAAAGGACTTAGCAAACAAGGTTAAAAAAGTAGTCACCACAGATAACCCTCTAAAGAGCAAGTCCAGAGGGAGAGCTGGGGTACAAGTGAATCTGAGGTGTATGTGGGCTCAGACTCAGCCTCCTCTGAGACTGCTGTCAGATCTGCATATAGACATGATGAACATGAAGAATGTGTGTCAGAAGTCAGGGTTATCATCACTTTTAGTGACTGAATGAGAAAATGACAGGAATTTCTGAGTGTCGGTAATTTCTCCCTTGACTCCTGTGGTTGGTTATATGCTAATTTATGCAGATTAGCCTTTGGGAACTTTCCAGTATTTATTTTCTGTTTCAGTTAAATTATATATAAAAGTATTAGGTATTTAGCTGGAAAGAAGCTTTCCTGGGTAAGGAAAGCAAGGGTGTGTGCCCAGGCCCCATCTTAGTGCTGACCAATTTAATTCTGTTCCTAGTAATTGTTCACACCTGGGGAAGAGGGACAGTCCTACCAATCTCCCTGTCAGAAATTAGCCACCAACTGCAAAGGATGTAGAGGACTCTCTAGCCCAGGCATTCTCAAACTATGGCCCATGGGCCACATGCAGCCCGCCAAGGACATTTACCCGGCCTGCTGGGTGTTTTTGCCGCCACTGCCCGTCCTGCTTAGCCACTGCCTGTCCTTTTAAACTATAGTCCTGCCCTCCAACAATCTGAGGGACAGTGAACTGGCCCCCTGTTTAAAAAGTTTGAGGACCCCAGCTAGCCTGACAACAGGTACAACAGAGTCTGGAAGGTGATCTAATTATCATGTTATTAGCTCAGATCTACATTGCAGTTTACCTTGGCCTTCTCTCTCCTCAGCCTCCCACAGTGCTAGTATTATAGGCATGAGTCATGGTGACCTGCCTCCCCTTACTTTTGAATAATAGTATAGTTGGCCTTAGAATTCAGAATTGGTAGTTTCTGTTTAGACTTTGTCTTTGACCAGTGGATCATTTAGAAGTCTATTACTTAACTTAAACATACTTAGAGATTTTTTTTTAAAAATGTGTTTTGTGCTATTGAATTTGCCATTATCTGATAATGCCATTATTTGATTTTATTCTGTCAGAAAACATACTCTGTATGATTTTAGTTCTTTAAATTTGTTGAGACTTGTTTTACAGTCTAAGATATGGATAGAATAATGTTTATATTTGTGTAACAAAAAAGGCATATTCTTTTGTTTGGGGGTAGAATGTTGAAGGGACTTAGAAAATTTCACCACAAAATGTGACTCCCTGTTATAAAGAGTAGTTTGAATTGAAGGCCATTCAAGGTGGAGGAGATCTGCCCTCTATCTGCATACAACAGATTGACCAGAAGATCAATGGGGACAATTGACCCCTCTTCTACTTTCCTGTTATCTCAGTATGTTATAGGAATGAAGGCTGTGAATTTAAGCAGACCTGGCCCAAATTCTTCAAGTCACAAATACCTGTTTCTCAGGTTAATTGACAAATCAATCTATTTCCCCCATGCACTGGTCCTCCCTAGGAACTCCACTAGCAACCATTTATCCCTTATACTCACTCCCCAACTCCCTGCTGCCTGTCTAAAAGGCGTGCATAAAAATATGTGAACTGCATTGGAAATGTGGGTTATCACCCTGCATGCACAGTAAAATCAACCCTACCCTTATTCATTTGCCTTAATTGTGAGTTAATATTTCCAGGGAAAAAAGGCAGTTTTCTCTTCACCTTGCAATGTTCTATTTGTATCTGTTTCTAGCCTGAAAAATAACAGGGGTGATTTTCTAATTTTTTCAATCAGTCCTACTTTTCACTCTTTTGAGTTTTTAAGCAAGAAAAGGCTAATGTCAGTTAGTACTAGCCTACCTAACATGCATGGCAAATTAGGCCCATGTCTAAGAAATAGAAAATAATATGTACAACAATTGTAATGGCAACTCCATCTGTTGAACAACTAATGCAGACCCATAATCTGTCCCTTGAGCTTACTAGAATTGATTCCCATGAGGAAAGTTATGGGAATGTAGTTCAAAGCATTAACACAACTAACTAGACCAGCAGAGACTGACTAATTAGTGGAAAGAATATGTTTTAAAGATAGAAAGAAATGGAATAATAAAGTTTGTTTTTTAAACTAACTGGATATAATAAAAACAAAAAGAGAGTGAAAGCAGTAAAGGAATAAAGAGAAGAGAAATAGAGAATGATTAAACATATTTCTATCTCTGCAAGAGGTCAGCTGAGAGTACAACAATTATGTTTCTCATAATTCTTTATTCTCTCAAGATTTCTTAGGTACAATAAAACTGTTTTGAAGAAAGAATGCCTACTTAACCCTCCATTTAACACAAGAAAAAAATAACCATAACCCTTTTTTCCCCATTTTCTAGAATGCCTTTTTAACTTTTTGTTCTGTTACTGGGACTACAGATGTGTGTCACCACATCCAGTTGTTTTTTATTCTATTTTATTTTTTGTAGAGATGGGGTCTCACTATGTTGCCCAGACTGATCTCAATTTCTGATATCAAGTAATCCTCCTGCCTTTCCTTCCCAAAATGCTGGGATTATAGGCACAAACCACTATGCCTGGACTGTTATTGTATCATTTTATAACAAAGAAAATAGCAGAGAAAACCCCTGAGGCACTTAGGGTTTTTTTTGATAATTATTTTGAACTAAATTTAATGTTTTTATTTAATGTATATAGAAAAATGAATTTCACCAAATATTTAACATATTTACAATGACCTGGAGATTACATTAAGTTTAAATTTAGGAGGGAGGGGGTTTGGAGGGATCACTTCTGAGGTTTATCTTATAGGGGTACAGGTGAATCTTTCTAAGAGTAGAATGTGAACATTTTAAAGCAATAACTGAGAAAATGACATGAAGGTTGTGTTGACCAGTTTGATGGAAGAATTTCAGATTGCATGTGAAAACCCCACACTGTACCCCAGAAGTGCACTAATGTACATAGTTATCATTCAATAAAAAAATTTTAAAAAAAAGAAGAGATAGCATACGTATTTATTAATGGACATGAAGGAGAAACAGAGAATGATTTTACCAGGCCTTTGCCAATAAGGCTCAGAGACTAGATACCATCCTAAGGTTACAGGAAAAATGGGGGCTTGGATCATGGGGAAAAAGTTCATGGCAGTGAAACAGGTTACAGCAGGAGGGAAGAGGCTAACAAAAATAGTCATATAGGGCAAACCTCACACAGGCAGCAGCCTTTGGAAACAATATATGGTAAACTTTCTTTTATACTTTCAGAGATGTCAGGCTATCAGTTCATCTTTTCCTGATGAGACAAGGAAAGGCCCTCAGAGAAAGGGCCTGCATCACTGCAGATGTTTTCTATGGATTTCCCAAAGAGAGATTTTTTTTAGCTCTTCTTGTAGTTCTAGCCCTTTTACATAGCCATCTTGAACTACGTCAGGGATATATATTTGGGGATAAAGAGTTTTGGTTGTGTTTGATACTCTACTTTCTGAAAATTTCACATATTAAAAGCCAGTTAATAGCTTTGGAGCAGTTTGGGTTAGAGGTTGTCAGGTAAAAGGCACAGAAGGGGAAGACCAAATGCAATACGCAGGGAATTGAATTTAAATACAGTAAACCCTCTACAGCTGACCACCTGCCTGCACTGACCACCTCCGTAAGCTGACCTATTTATCACAGACATGCACGTGTATGTATCAATACTACAGGCCTAGTTTGTATGTTGACCACATTGTTATAGTCCGTTGGGTGGTCAACTTACAGAGGTTCTAATTGTGCCATTTCTTTCTGAATAATCACTTTGGTCCTGATAAAAGGTTAGTTTAGGTAAACTGTTGTGTCCCATTTCAGGAGGAAGCACTACAGATAGGCTTCCAAAGCTAGGGAGGCTTCAAGCAAATGGATCTTCAGTAAGAGCCATTTATGTGGAAACAGAAGAAAGGCGTCTGTAACTAATTTTTCTAGAGTCTCTGAAGTCTCTTCAGATTGCGGCGGTGCTCTGACAGATCAAGTGTTCCCGTGATCTTTCTGAGTAGTCTGCATGCATCGACAGGTAGAGAGGCTCTTCTTGTGTAAATTGCTGTGGTGATTTCTCCTGAATTTTATACAAAGTTTTCTAGTTTCAATTTGCAGGACTTTAAGCAAAGCACACTTTTAATTTCTACTTCTTCCACGTCTGAGAATGAAAGAAAAAATTCAAAAATTAAAAATGTCAGTTTGGAGATAAGTAGCCAAGAAAGATTTCAGGATTCTATCCAAATTATACTTGCTGGGAGAATGGGTACTGAAGACCCCATTCTTGGCAAAAGAAAGCACCTCCAGAAAAAGAGGAAAACTGAAAAGTGGGCTGAGTGAGTTGGAACAAAGAAAATTCAGCTAGTAGTAGCTGGGATCATAGGTGCCTGCCATAATGCCCAGCTATTTTCTTGTTACAGTTGTCATTGTTGTTTAGCTGCCCAGGCTAGGTTCAAACTGCCAGCCTTAGTGCATGTGGCTGTCACCGTAACCACTGTGCTACAGGCGCCGAGCCTGAGCGTCCAGTTTTAATTCTACTCTATGTCTCTGGCCTCTCTTTACCATCACTTCTAACTCTACATTTCTTCAGTCAATCACAGCCAGTTTCCACAGCTCTCAGCAGACCTTGCTCTCGGGGTGGGACCCTGAAAATAGTCACGTAATAAATACTCAAAAGCAATGGTTAGGGTTAGAATCTAATACCTGGAATGCTATAATTTTCTTATAAGTCATAATTTTTCTCTAGGCTCCCATTGCTACCAAGAATAAATAATAGTAAGACCAATTTATTTACAAAGAGCAAGAATAATGATTGACCTTTAAAAAAAAATTGGCTTTGATGGGACTTTTAAAATAAGAAATCTCTAGATAAGACTTTTAAAATCTTCTCAAGGTTAGGAAGCCATGCCAATGATTTACCATCACACTGTGCTTGTAATATCTGCACACATTTGATAAATATTTTTCTGCTGTGGTCCCAAAATATCTTGAAATTCCTAGACCTCTCAAAGAGTCCCATTCTTTGCTTACTGAAAGGTCAGGAACTGTAAGGGAACTGTATAGGCAAGGTACCAAACTAGTTTTTCCAAAGGGTATTTTGCAAATATATATATGTGTATATATATATATATATGTGTGTGTGTGTGTGTGTGTGTGTGTGTGTGTGTGTATTATTTTTTTTTTTATCAACTCTGCAAAGCCAACCTCAATTCCTCAAAGCAGTTTAGCCACATCTGGAAGTATTCCATTCCAGGCAAAACATTGGTAAAACAAACAATGGTTTTGATTGTATCCTGTTACAGAAGAACATATACTCTTACTGAATTTATGTAAATAACTATATTGTCATAAAATGTTCCAAATAGTTTGTGAATTCTGGAGAAATAAGTTCCATAGAAAGGTGAGTGCCTCAGTGTTGCTCACAAACCTAGACTTTATCTAATTGTTGTGCTGAAGAGAAAAAAAGTTTTCTTGATTCTGGAGAATAAAAAATTTTTTTAAATTAGCAGTTTCAAACAAAAAAGTCATGATAAATCACTTAACTTCTCTATCAATTCACTCCTGTATAATTAACAACTTTTCTGTTTGATGTAGGATTAGCAATCTTCATGAACCCATCGGCTACTTTACTAGAGGTCTGGGAGTTTTCATCTAATCCAAGGCACCAGTTTTACTCTTGTATCAGTGTATTATTAATGCTAAAGGTAATTTTAACAAAACTTTATAAACATATCTATTGAATCTCAATCAATTTTCACCATGCAAGGTACATTTCAATAAAACTTATATAAAAATCTTGCATTTTAAAGATTTTCTTTCTTTTCCCAACTTTGTTTATTCATTTAGTATTATTTGTCTAACATACATCCAATGTCTTAGTGCACTTTGTATAGAGAAAGTGTATTGTATATATGATTATACATATAATTTCAGTGTTAACTCTTAGTAGCCCTAATTTCTAGTGGAAAACCTAAGAAGTAAACAATTTTGATAATTTTGATTATTATGTATGAGATGCAGATCTTAGAACAAATAACATCGCTTTGGAAAAAAATGCCCAAAGGACTCGAATCTCTCTCTGCATGGCCAGGAGGCAGGTCTGAGGCAGGAAAAATGGGGCTCAAATGTTGCAGACATACCATGTTCCTAGTTTTCACCATGGTCACCTGCCTAGACCCTAGAATCAAAAGACTCAAAACCAAAGTCATAAATTCACAGAAAAATCAAAGAAACATTAAAATTATCATAGAAGCAACAGTTTTATGATCTTAAAACATCTAGTAGACATAATATAAACCTGGAAAAACAATAGGCCTAGGCAAAGAAACATAAATTTTGAAGATTGGTTTATTTTATTTTACCAACAATTTTATTTTATTTTTATTTTTAAAGAAATAACCAATGAGGATCAGAGTGGCAAACAGCTACATCCCAAGCAGTACCAAGGAAGGGCTTCCTTGAATAAAAAACTCAAGGGTCTTTTATTGAATCAAGAAAAATACACAGGCCAGGCTTGGTGTATCATGCCTGTAATCTTAGCATTCTGAAAGGCTGAGGCAGGTGGATTGCTTGAGCTCACAGGTTCAAAACCAGCCTGAGTAAAAGAAGGTCCTAAAAACAGGAAAATTGAGGCAAGAAGATCACTTGAGCCCAAAAGTTGGAGGTTGCTATGAGCTATGACATTATGGTACTCCACCTAGGGCAACAGCTTGAGATTCTGTCCTAAAAAAAAAAGAAATACACAATTTCAAGACATATAGAACACACAAAGTTGGTTATAGATAGAAAGAAATTTGTAACTACATTGCCAAAAAACAAAGAAGTTTTGCAATGTCAGTGAATTAAAGTTACCAATAATTTTAAAACTAATTTTCTTTATCAAATATAACTAAGTCATATGAGCTCTAAAAGCATTTGGACTGATTTACTTAATTTATGAGCACTCATTTCTTTATAAATCAACTTTGTGCCATGTAAACAATATATAAACAGATGTGCGTATATATGTATACATATATATATATAAATAGACAAGTAGACATATACATATATATATACATAAAAATAGACAAAAGATTTTCTACCTTTATAACAATACTTTTAAACTTAAAACAATGAGAAAGGCAAACTCATTAGTTGAAAAGGACAGTTAGATTAAAGTGTGCCTCTGTAAATGAAACAAGTTAGTTTATCTGTTCCACGTGGCTGAATCCCTTACCAGGTTCTAGAGAAAACAGATAACGGTTTCCATCTCATTGCACAAAGAGAAGGCAAGAGTTTTCGTTTGTTTTTGTTTGCTGCTTTTTTTTTTTTTTTAGGAAGTTTGGATAACAAAATCATAGGAATCTATTGTGAGATGATATATAAAAAGAAAAACTTAGAGCCTGTAGGAAATTCAGAAACTTTATCAAGACATCATCCAGGATACTACTACGATGCTAAATAGAAAGGAGTCCTTTATTGGAGATATTAGTTTGTAAACTGGCAAGAAATGGTTTGGGGAGTGGGCCAAACGTGCTCTCTTTTTAATGAGGGAAAGAATAAGTTGGGTTTTGTGCTTCACAGGGCCTGTATCACACAATAGAATCAAGCAAATTCAGCTTGTTTGAGGGAAAAGCTAGCATAGATACAAGGGGAGGTGACCACATAGTTATAAGGGGAGGTGAATATATATGTAACATACATCACATGTTTACTTTGTGGCAGAGTTGTAGCATTAAAATGAGATGGAATTTGTTTTTATTACTAAGAATTGCCTCAGCTCTATAGTTTTTTCCTGGGCAATGTTAGAGTACTGGTACACTTCCTGGGTGTGGGGCACAACTACAATAGGGACCTGACCTACCAAATGCAAACACTGTGACCTAACTGTAATCTAGATGCTGCGCTGGAAGGCAGAGTTTCTAGATCTCCATTTTTATACTGAATCCTCGGTTCCCTAAAAGAGGGAAACACCACAGCACAGGGACGCACAATGCTTCCACAGCACTCTACTAAAGAGTGACCCAGCACCAATCAGACCTCTTTATGATCAGCCTATCCTGATTCTCCTAGGCATATTACTGCTTGGAAAGAAATTTTCTATAGCTTGGAAGCATTAAAAAACCAGTTTTTTAAAAATCTAAACACACAAAGAAACAAATGAGGAGTCCCTTGCAGTAGTAACTATTCACTGCAACCACTAGCAATCAGAAAAGAAGCAAGCAGAGAAACCAAACCTATAATTAAGACAAACAAAAAGAGTTATAGTCAACTAAAGAAAGGTTTCTTGAAACAGGATTCAAAGAGATAAAGACAAAGGCTACATATGTGTGCGTGAGAGAGAGAGACAGATACACACGTTCATGCTTAAAAAGTAACATTTTAATTAAGCTGATTTTTGACCATAAGCTATTTAATAAAAAATATTTTCAAATCTCTTATTATATTTTACCTGAGATGCACAGCTATAGGGAAAAGAGCTGGTATTCCTGGTTTTGGAATTTTATTTTTCTTTTCTTTATTTTTAACTAAAATACCCTCCTAAGTGATTTACCAAAACAAGCAAACCTTAACCAAAGTTATGACTTAAACGAGGGTGTCTGAGGCATCTCCTAAGAGAAGCAAAGCAGTCCTCACAAGATGCATAACCATCCCAAAGACAGCTCAAAGGAAGGAAAATTTTGCCAGTTGCAACTGGGGTAAGCCCACATCCACCCCACTGTTACCAGATGAAGAGGGTCTGGCTGCCAGTCACCGTCAGCCGAGATGCAGAGACAGGGATAGTCCAACAAGCATTATTATCAGAAGGCCAGCGATTCTGGAGAACAGTGAGAGTAGTCTCTCTAGGACGGTTCTGCATTTCCATTTCTAAAACCACAGTTTTATACATAAAATTTCAAAGCAAAAGATATGTTAACCCTTATCTTAAACAACAGTAATTAACCCTTATCGTAAACAGTAAGCACCATAACCCATGGCCCATGCTAGACAATAATCAGCATAGCCCATGACCCCAAACAATATTTCTAATTCAAAAGTTAATCTCCTAAAACCCTAAACTACTCAAACAACACACTTTTAGGTTAAAACTGAATTTACAAAACAACAAGGATAGAAGATACGAGGTGAAGGTCACATAGAACTGGCTAAATCAGCTGTGCTGTCTTGGCCCTAGTCTGACTGACTCCATGTTACTACGTGCGTCCTCACAGCCATAGAGGCTACGACAGGGGTATCCAACCTTTTAGCTATGCTGAACCACACTGGAAGCAGAAGTGCTACCTTGTGCCACACATTAAATACATAAACACTAATAAAAGCTGATGAGCAAAAAAAAAACAAAACCAAGACAAAACAAAAAAATTCATGCATAATTTTTATGATATCCACCACCACAGATAAGCAAAAAATCCCTCACGTGAAAATCCTAATTATGGCATAGCCCATTCTGAGAGTGTCTTAAAACATCTTTGGGGTTTTGGGTTTTTTAAATTTATTTTGCTTTATTATAAGAGTAAAAGAAAAGCAGCATAAAACTGGTAGGATATTTAATATTGTATTTGTTAAACTAATGCATTGATATCTGGTTCAATGGATGAAGTTGCAATTCTTAGTGAGTTCTCAAGGTGCTCATCAGATATTTTGTTTCTAGTTTTACTCTTAATGTGCTTCATTCTTAAAAATAGTTGCTTGCAAATGTAGCTGCTGCAAAAAAGTGATTGACATGAATAAGACGTAATTATAAAGTGAGGGATATTTGTCTCTGGGCAGATAGGACGTATAAAAGTCTAACAAGACATGATCAATGATGGTACCTGTGGCTTAAAAAGGTAGGGCACTGGCCCCATATGCTGGAAGTGGTGGGTTCAAACCCAGCCCCGGCCAAAAAAAAAAGACATGATCAAGAATTTTTTTAAGTTAAATGTCATACTGCAGTTCTATGCATTTTATTTAAAAATTGGCAAGTAGCATATTTATGTTGACTAAAATTGGAGTTAACAAATACACTAAAATATTTTCCTGCAAATTTTCACGTATGTTTTAAATTCTTTTACCAAATCAAAAGGCAAGACCCTATGTTTTTCATTGTTCATAAGACTGTGTTTAACCAACTTGTTGAAATACATAACATTGTTTTCCTTAATCTGAGTTTGCTGTAACTTCAGTTTCATTTGGAATGCTGTTGTAGTCTGAAACATTGTATTGATAAACTAGTTTTCACCTGAAGATGCAGGTGTAACTCATTTAAATGGGTACTTAAATCCAGTAAAAATGGTAAATCTGTAAGCAAGTTTTTACTGTCAAGTTCTGGCACAGATTTAGTTTTGATAACATAGTCAATTTCATAACATGCTGCAAATCATAACGTCTTTTCAATATTTGGTTTGACTTAGCCATCTTATTTTTGAAAAGTAAATGACGTTGTCAGAGTCGCCATCAATACTTTTAAGGATTTCCTGGAATTTGCAATGATTCAATCCCTTGGCCCTTATGGAATTCATAGTCTTGATGATGATTTGCATGACATTATCCCTTTTTAAAGTTTCTGCACATACATTTTCTTGATGTAGTAGTATTCAATACTTCACTAACCATCAGCTTTTGGTGGCAATTGCCTCATCTTCTATTAATTTTACAAGTCCCTCTCTTTTACATGCCTGAGGACCATGAGTAACAATACCAGATATGTTGACAATGGACAAAGAAATTTGCTTTAACAAATTTTTTTATGGATTCATATGAATCTCTTGATTTATTTGTGTTTTTTATTGGTACTGAAGACAACTCTTGTTTTTCTAGTATGTGACAGAGGGGGGAAAAAAAGGTTGGACACTCCTGTTCTTGGTTAATCAAAATTTTGTAGAGGAAAAAAGAAAAAAATAGTGTTTTTTGCCATCTACCGAACTGGATTCCAGAGACTGTGATGCCAGAATTCAAACTGGTAAGAATCTTTCACCCTTTCTGCAGCCTGTCAGGTTCTGGAATTGCTGGTCTGGGATTTACAGAAACACAGAGAAACTTTGGAATTCTCATCTCAGACCAAAGGAAAACTCCCACTTTGCCCTCTGAAGGTTCTCTTAAAAATTAACGGCAAAAGGCAGATAGAAGAATAGCAGAAAAGGCATCCACATTTATTAGCGTGCATGGGGAAGAAGCGCAGTGTAATCACCCCAACTGCTGGAAGGGGTTCAGACACTTACCCACCGTCTTGAGGTTACAGAACTAATGGAGGCTTGAGTCCTGGCAAGACAGGTTACAGAAGGCCAGGAGGAGGCCTGGCTAGCAAAGGTGGTTGTGTAGATGAGACTTCGCAAGTAGCATCCCTCAAAGAGAATAGATGGTGAATGTTTCTTCAAGACTGTTAAAGGTGTCTAATTCTCAGATTATCTTTCCCAGATCAGGGAAGGGAAAATCCTGGGAGACAGCCTGCTGTACCAATGAAAATTTTCTGTACAGATATTAATGTATTAATATTAATGTCCCCCACATTTCCAGCCCTTCTAAATAGCCATCTTCAACTATGTCAAAGAAACATATTTTTTGGCACAATATTTTGTTTCCATTTACCACTGTTGACCCACTTGCCCAGAGGGTTGGTTCAAAATTGAATTTGAATAATGCAAAGGAGTAATTCATCCTAGTTTATTGTTTACTTCCTCATTTTAAGTAACAACTATTTAAAGATTTTTGAGGTCATTAAATCCTTGAGAAAAAAGAGAAATGCTAATTTCGTGTTTGGTAGGAAGTAAAGGCAAATAGTATGGCAAAACATGCCTTTCAAAGCTTTTTTTGAAAACTAACAGAAACTTTCTTTGTAAAATGATAAAAGATTTATGTCCTACTCAAAATTTGTATTTTTATCTATGTATTATAATAAAAGGCTATAATAAATAGCCTATCAAACATTCAAGTATAACTGATTGATTCTGCATTATAATAACACTAAGAACAATCCCAATGTGCCTTTCAAATTCTAATACAAAGGAATTAGAGAAGGTAGAATTATTAGATTGGTTAGCCAAGATATAAAGCTTAAAGATCTTTCCCAATTTATCAGCTGACATTGACAACCTTTGAGTAGCACAGCAAAATATAAGATATATTGATCTTTCTGTACTTCAGATGCTTCCTGCTAGATAATTTACAACTAGACAGAAAAATTAATGTCAATTCCTCATATTTTTATTAATATAAAATGATAATTTATTAAAGTATAAGATAAAGTTTAATTGAAATTTTCAGTGGAGATATCAAGGCTTATATATATGCATGTGTCTATGCAAATATTAAACCACAAAAACAGTTTATATTTTGTTCAGGAAGAAAAAAAATTTTCAGGAAAATTTAAATTAATATAATTGCAAATGTACTATTGAATTTCACAGTGAACATCAACAACTGACTGATTCATTCAGCAAGGCATCTGCAAAAGCTTTGAGATGAAAATTTGATGAATTTTATCAGTAAATTGTGAAGCCTAAAGTGTTTATAGTGGTTCTATGGCTAAGTATCATCATATTTCAACTGATTTTATTTGTAATATTCACTGAACCCGAGCAACATAAAACAGTTTAGATTATTCAGAAGACATTGCTATTTATAATTGGTTTCTCTCATTGTCCCTCTGCTGTGCACATGTGTATTTACTTTATATTCAAGCATCCCTGCAATTCTGCTGACTAGAATTTTATATTAGGAAGCAGAAGTAATGGAGAAAGATGGTTCTTGACTTTATACAACACTGGGATTGCATGCCAGGTCACTCAGGATTCAACTGTTTTCAGAATTTGTGTTCTCAACCATTCTACTATGCTGTATCTTAATAATCAATCACTGTCATAGGCCGGTCCTGACCTGCACCCCTCAGGAAGGAAGAGAAACTTCTGGGTAAATTTTGAGTTGTTATCGCCAGAATTTGATCAGTCTGTGTCAAGTTTTCTCTATCTTATTCAAAAACTTGGCAATGCACATAGTAAACATTTATTACTCATTCTCATGCACACATGAACATAATTCTCTGTCTCCCCACGCTAGTAACTCATGGACACAAAGTAGAGGAAAGAGACTGTCCATTTTTGGCAAGAGGACTTTCACACACAATATTTACAAATGTATTACCTGAGGTTATGATGATCATTAGCTGCTATGACAAATAATCCCCAAATCTCAGTGGCTGACATAATAAATGTTTATTGATCTCTCACATAAAAATGTCACAGGAAGATAAGATTTCCTAGTTTCCCTTAAACCTTTAAAAAATGTTCTGGTCATCTGTCTTTAACTCTTATACTCAGAGTCACTGAAAGCTGTAATCTTCCTATAGGTGAAGCAGAGCATGGCAAACTAGAAAATATGTAAGGAGCGTCAGCATTTCTATTCCAAAGTGTTTTAGAATTAAACCTTTCTGCCTATATGTCTGTGATCTACAGTCCACAACTATATAACTTCTAGGTACCCAAGGAGCACATAGTGTACAAAGGTGGTGGATGGGGGAGTTGGCAATAGGTGTTATCAGCCTAAGAGGGAAGGAATATCAGCCCATATTGTCGGTGCATGCTGATGATAAAATCAGACTGAATCTCAGTTGGTTTTGTTATTTTCTTGGATACTAAACTAATATATTAAATCATATACCTTTTTATTGTTTGTACCCAGAGCAGATCTATC
This sequence comes from Galago senegalensis, assembly GCA_963575145.1. Lineage (NCBI taxonomy): Eukaryota > Metazoa > Chordata > Mammalia > Primates > Galagidae > Galago > Galago senegalensis. The sequence continues at coordinate 77,071 of CAUYTI010017895.1, read as the reverse complement.
CCAAATCCTGCTCTTGCTGTGCCACCAGAGGTGCTCTAGACCAGTGGTTCTCAACCTTCCTAATGCTGCGACCCTTTAATACATTTCCTGTGGGTCATGACCCACAGGTTGACAACTACTGCTCTAGACCAAATATGTCCAACTCTTACTGTGGAAGCCGCATTTGAAGAACTGTATTTCAGATTTGGGTACTCTACCCAGTACTCAAATTTATCATATAAGCATAAAGGTTTGACCCCTAAAAACTGTGCTGGGGCTAAAGCGTCCTAAGTAGCACTTGCCATTTTCTTACCAATTTGATTCCTAGGAGGTGATTAACAAATGCTTTCAAAACCAAGAGCAAAACCAAACAAGAAACCCTGTAGGTGATATATGCTTTCTTTTTGGCCTCTGTGTTTACCCACATAAACGGTAGCTAGATGCTGGCATGGGGGCAGAGAGAAAGGAACACTACACTTTGTTGGTGGGACTGCATATCTATACGCTCTCTGGAAAACGGTATGGAGATTCCTCAAAGAACTAGAACTCAATCTACTGTTTGATCCAGCAATCCCACTACTGGGTTTTTACCCCCCAAAAAATTTTATCAAAAAGACACCTGAATTCAAATGATTATTACAGCACAATTTATGATTGGATAGATGTGAAATCAACCTAAGTGCCCCTCCATTCATGAGTAGATTAACCAAGTGTGGTATATGTACACTACAGAATACTATGCAACCACGAAGAAGGGTGCACCAAGGTCTTTTGCAACAGTGTGGATGAAACTGGAGACCATGATCCTGAGTGAAGTATCACCACCTGTACTTGCTATTAAATTAGAACTAAATAATGAGCACACATGTACACAGAAAGACAGAACTGTGGAAATCAAGCAGGGGTAAGGGGTGGGGAGGAAGGAATGGGTATAAACCCACCTACCAGGTACAGTGGACACTATCTGGTGATAGGCACACTTATACCCCAGACTCAAGCATAATATAATCAATACATCTAACTAAAAACATTTGTACCCTGGAACTATTCTGAAAGAAAAAGAAGCAAAGAAGAAGAAAAGAATAAAAAACAATAGCTAGAGTTTTGCTTTCATGAAACGATTAACTAGAACCTTGATATTTTTCCTATTTAACCTTATAATATGCTCAGTTCCAGAATGTGACGAATTTCTATGTTTGGTCTGTAAAATTAGTATGCTTTCTTCTACCACCAGTCCCGTCTGCTGAACTGAACCACAACTAATGCCTAGACCTCCTCAGTAACAAAAAGGATGCTGTTGTTTTGAATTGAGACAGAAATATATAAATACAGTGAGACATTCTTTTTTTAACCAATCATAAAGCTATCAAGGAAAATAAGCTAGCAAAATATATATTTGAAAACGATATCCTCTGAGTTCTCTAAAAGCTTTTTTCTTATGTTTTTATCTTTCATAAGGAAAAAAGTCAGGCTGATGAAAATGTTTAAAAGCTTTAATATAATCATTTGTAAAAGGACAGGAAAATGTATAAGTGGCTATTATGTATTACTTAGCCATTTGAAAAGCTTTGTTATGTAGGAAAGGATGGATTATCTGTATTGGTGAAGATCGCAGCAATCATGAAATTTTCAGATAATACAAAAATCAGATTTTTCCAGTATTTTCCATTTTATCCTGCATCAAATATTCCACTTAAGCATTTATATTTTCTGTTTATCTCTTGTGTAGACACATAATTAGAAATTTTCAAAAAGCTTGTAACCACAGGAAAACAAAAGGAATAAGAAGATTGCTTTGAATCATTCCAAGATAAATTCCAATGTAACACTGATCAGCTGTACTTCAGTTACAAAGATTCACACTTTTTGGAAGAGAAAATTGGAAAAACACACAGTCCGGCAATGATTAGATGCCAAAAAACTTCTGGTCAATAGAGTAAAAGCAAACACATAGCAAATATTCATTTTTATTTATGTAATACATAGTTAGGAGAGGAATGCAATGCCCTTATACCTTTAAGGTAAACAAATATTATGGGAGAATTTTGTTGGAATTACTTACGTTATGAAGTTACATATTAATCTTTATTCATCCTTTTCTCACAACTCAACGTATCATCAAATTCTTTTCCTGTTCTAGAAAGCAAAAATCCCTTTGCTTACAAAGTGACAGGACGGTCAGTGTGAAGTAAGAATGAGAGTTAACGATTCTCTCGTGTTAGAGGTAAGAAATAAGAGTTACTGTAAATAGGGATATTCACTGTCGGACTATTCTATCCTCCTTTCTATCCAAACTTTTCAATTATTCGCAGTGGAGAGGCTGCGTGCACACGCGCACAATGGCCAGACAGTGTACGGCAGAGGGACTCTGACTCACGTAGGGAATCCAGAAAGTTAAACCGCAGCTGGTGCAGTCATCAGCCGGAGCAATGCTGATGGCAAAGCTCTCAGATTGTAACCGATTCATATGATGTGCCGTGTTCATGTCTCCTCTCCTCCCGTGTGGCTGTCATAGGTGCCCTTCTCACCTGCAGACGGAGTTTGGCAAGGTCCCTTTGGTAGTGTAGACACCATTGGGTTATGGGAACTTGAGGGCCCCTAAAGTAGCTCCTCCTCTGCCATCTCTGCATTCCCTTCTTATTGCTTTTTTTTTTTCAATTTTTTTTTAAATTTCCACCCTCCGTCTTGATTTTTCCTTAGTATGTATTTATTGAAAATGATGTCATGTGTCTTGTAGGTCTCCCACATTTGGAATGTATTCCTGGAAGCCATTAACATGTTCTTCTGTCCTCTAATTATTTGTTGGTTAGTGTTTATTCTAACTCAGGTTTGATTTTTTTTTAATGACGAAGTATTCCATGTATCTATCAGGAGACACATAATTTCTCATTGTCTCTTTTTGTGAAGTTTAAAGTTGTTGATGACTATTACTCAGCTTTTTTATTACAACTGAAATAGTTCAATAGAAGGCAAATAAGTGGGCAAAAGGTCCAGACTGTGGGATCCTCTGGAGTTCTCCTTTGATGGTTACTGTATTACATCCTATGCTTTTTAGGGCCCTGGAGTTAGGAGATGAGATCTACTCCCATCTCTGCCACCAACTAGCTGAGCATACTCTTTTCATCAACTAAGGACCTCAGTTTATTCATCTATAGAGTGAGGAAGAAACTAATAATCCATCTAAGATTTCTATTCTAAGATTCTTTGACTAAACACTTAAGTAGAGGACTTAATCTCTACCAAACATGATTGGGTGTGTTGAAAAGGATATGCTAACATTATGTTATTCCCATCTTGTTCCAAGAATGTTAATTTAAAAGTGAAAGTTTGTACATCATAAAATCTAGACATGTATGTAATAAAATGTGTTAACAACTATTAGGGGGTTTGGAGGGATCACTTCTGAGCTTTATCTTATAGGGGTACAAGTGAATCTTTCTAAGAGTAGAATGTGAACATTTTAAAACAATTAAAAAAAAAAAACTATTGTGAGAACAGGGAGATGAAGCCAAAAGGCTTGGTTTCTGGACTCTGGTTCTGGCTCTGCTTGCTGTCAGCTAATCACATTCCCTGCTGGGTCCCGTCCACAGAGTAAAAGATCACATAGTGGCCTCTAAAGGCTTGTAAGCTTTATCATTTTCTGCCTTTTCTTGATTTTATATCTTCAGCTTAACTTGTTTTATCTGCATTTGATTATGTCTTAGCCACTTCCCTAGATGTCATTTTATATGGCAAAGTCAGCTTGGGCATAGAAAACTGGAAGAAAATACACCAAAATATTGTCAAGTTGTAGAAAGCTTATTATTCATTTAAAAAACGTATGTCTAGGCTGGGTGCAGTGGCTCACACCTGTAACCCCAGCACCCTGGGAGGCTGAGGCAGGTAGATTGCCTGAGCTGCGGTTCCAGACCAGCCTGAACCAGAACAAGACCTCGTCTCTAAAAATAGCTAGGCGTTTTGGCCGGCTATTTTGGGAGGCTGAGGCAAGAGAACTGCGTGAGCCCAAGACTTTGAGGTTGCTGTGAGCTATGAGGCCACCCCACTCTACGGAGGGCAACAAAGTGAGACACTTGTCGCTAAAAACAAACAAATAACAACAACAACAAAACCACCTTATGTCTATCTTCCTTATTCTCCAAACATATTTTTATAATTTTTTAAAAGTCATTCATTCTCAAAGGACTTAATGGAGTATTTTTTTATAACATGCTCTAACAAAGTGGAATCACTAAACTTTAGGTAGATTTCCTTCTCTTCCTATGATCCATTAGGCGGTATCCTGCTTCCTGCTGCTTTTCATCAGAATCTGCCATCAGCTCTCTGCGGTCCCTGAAGCCTTCAGCAAGCTTTCCGGCAGCCTTGTAGGTCTCCTCCGAGGCTGCGGGACATCTCTCTCAGACAGCTTGGTGACAAGCACGGAGGCGGCCGCGGAGGTGGCCCTGGCATCCTGTGCTGGAGTGGCTGCCGCGGAGATGCTGGGGGCCTGGCGGGCTCCTCACCCCTAATCAGACAGCCTTCAGGACAGCCCGGCCGCCACCTCCACCCAGGAAGAGTTGCTTCCGTGGACTACTGTTTATGACCTTGTAACTCCAAGATCTGCTCTTTTCCTTATCCGACATTTGTGGCGGTGAATGTCTGCACCTCACAAACCAAACAGTTTTGCGTCAGTTTTTCAATCTAGCAGAGTCCTATTGGTGTGGTGTGCTCCCTAATAAAGTAAAACACAATTTAGGAAGGTACCAACTAGGACTGTACAGGGAGGTGACTGGTACGATGAATCTATGAGGATAACAGTGACTTAGACTCGTGATAGTCTCGCGAAAGCTCTTCCTTTCCTAGCTCTTAACACGGGTCTGTGATGACGAGAATGAAGAAAGAAAATCCTTGAAAGGAGTGTTTGCTCAATTAGGAATACACGGGGGATTTGTATACACATACACGCACACACACACACACATATGTATGACGTGGAGAGATTAGAGATTATATATACATATATATTAGTGTCTACATCCGCAGAGTTGGTGTAATAATTAATGTAATGAATGTAATCAGTCCCCTATAACCTCCCCAGCACACACACACTTTTCCTTTTATGCGTTCTAAAAGCTAGAACCCAATTAGCAAAGAGAGCCTCATGGTTTTTCTCTCCTGGATAAACACATTGTGGCTCTTGGTAGATTCTTCAGTTCCATTATGTCAATTCCCACTCAGTTCAGATACTCTCAGGATTTATAAATGTGTTATCTTCTTTTAATCTAAAGAACTACATATTTGAAGAATCTTAGAAATATTACTTAAAGATTTTTAGACCTCATGACATTTCTCATTACTTTATAAAAATAGGGTCATGTATGTATCAGAATATGCTTTGTGCAATTATGGGCTCATGCATGTGTAGATTTTATATGTGTTAATTAGGTCTAGGCATTAGTGTATTTTTTATATTTTAATTGTCTCAACTTTGGTCAGTGAAACTTCCCTTCGTATTGAGTCTTGTTTCATTTTGCCATGACTTGGATGGTCTTTGAAAGCGTTCTTGGTTTCTGACACAACAGCTTGTGCCAGGTTCTTTCTTGTATTCTCCTGACTCAAAGATGAAGCAATGAGAGTGAATATTTCTTCAAAGATCTCTGGAAATTTTTGATAAAAATTTTGCAGAAAAACAGATTCTGGGCACTGAGAGTTGTTGTGAAATGCCAGTGTTTGTGAACCATCTCAGTGAGAAAAGCCCTAGGGAAGACATGCTTTATTTTCATTCCTGTAAAGTCATATTGATGTTTTCTACTTAGCATCGATATAATTTTTCTATTTAAATACTTGATTATATAATTGCACTCCTTTTTCCTTCTTATTTTGAAAATACTAGTTGTCATCAAAATACATAATTATATATCTTCTTTAACAAAAATATCAAACAGTTTCAAAATAGTATGTTTATATTAAAACTACTGAATAAAATTTATCACTCAATGTACTTCCTCATTTTAAATATTTTTTTGCACATTGGACATTTATTCAAACTATTTTGTTTCATAGAAGAGGTAAAAATATGTGATAAGAGAGTTTAGTTCTGTTGATTCTTGTTCTTTTCTAAGACACTGACATTCTACACTGAGTAATTCTCTGTTCTTAGAAAGTAGTGTTTCTCAGTCTCTGGCCTTTTCTTGGTAGAAATAGTTCTTGGATAAATAAGAGTGAACAGTCCACTCCACCTGTCCACTTTAGTCTTGCATGGTTCTTTCATTTTACCACCCCTATCAATTTTCGGTGAGATCCCTTTCCATGGCTCCTTCTCACTCTTTTTTCCTCCCTCTCCCCTCTTTTTAAAACTATGTGAAAAAGAGATTTAGGAATGAATTATTAAATTCTGCCTTCTATTCTTTAATTTTTTTTTGTAATACTATAATAATGTTTAAGTATTTTCACCATACTTTTAGCTCTAAGAAATCTAATATTACATGTTTAAAATATGCATTGTCCTCATTTATGAGCAACCTTTCCTTACTAGTTAAAAGATGTTACCTATTGTTGTAACAAAGGTTATACATAAAGTCAAATGATTATTTCAATAAACATTCTCTTAAACTAGTGTCAGTCAAATCTTTACTTTTCTGCAAGAATCAAGTTGATATTCAGTGTCTTAGAAGTCCATATTATTAACAAAGAGAATATTAATTTAAATTTTGCCTGAACCATTTTTTCCCTCATGAATCTAAATTCAGTCTTTCCATGCAGATTGTCAGTATTTCCATATAAACAATGACCAAATCTACTGTAAAAATTGAATGTTAGTGAAAGTGTAGAAGAAGAGCAAGATGCCTGATTAAACTCCTCCAGCAATCATTCCCCTCATAGGAATACCAAATTGTACAGCTATGCATGTAAGAAAGCATCTACATAAGAACAAAAACATTACCCAAACAAGGTTGTGTATTCAGGAGTCTATGAGATTTGCAGTCAGAAAGGGAACCCACAGGGAATTCTATAGGCTTCCTAGGTTTCTGTGCTTAGGGTGCCCCCTAGGGTTGAAATGGCTGCAGTGACCACAGCTTTAGGCACAATTTCCAATCCCCTTTGAATTGTTGGAAACCTGTTTCAAGGACAGATACAAAGGGCAGGAAAGAAACAAGACTCCTGACTTCTTGTTGTGGCTTCTCTACAAATCATCAGTAGATACTTACATTTCAAATAGATTATCTAGTGGAGAATGCTGATATTTTCTATAAAATTGATGGGAAATACCGGCACCAAGTAAAGAGGGCTCAAGGTGGTTTGTCTTCCCAAGAACTGACTGAGAGTAGGGAAAAGCTTCTGGATATAGAAAAACAGTATGGGTGAAATGAATGGAATTTACATTCTGAAATAGCTTTTTATAATCCAGACTATGGGAAAACTCCTAGACTCATGCAGGCCTTAGGCCTAATGTAGGGAGCTACCTTGAAATTGCACAGAATCAGTGTTTCAAAAAGGGAACCCTCAAGTAATTCTACAGGCTTATGAGCCTAGACTACTTCCAGGCACCATCCTGAAAGCCTAGATAGTGGACAGCTGCAGATGTGGTTAATGCAACTATAATACTCTGAGTAGGGAAAGGGGAGATTGGTGGATTTCACAAAACCATGTAAAGACCCCTGACCCTGCTGTGAGCTGCTGTTGAGATTGAGATGTGAGTGTATTCCTTTCTCCAAAAATTCTTACCAAACTGGTTGCCTGAGTAAAATCCTACCCTTTCTGGTCTTGGGCTCATAGATAGCAATATTTTGAGATAGTACACATTCTGTCCTGAGTTCAAGCTGACACAGGAAAAGAGAAACTAGACTCTCTGAAAAACAACTAGGACAATACTCACCACCCCTTTATGGGCTGCTGGGTCACAGCCCCATGGCCATAGCCATTGTAAAGAACTTAATACTTAGTTGTGACCCTCACCTTAAGCTAGTTTGAAGTGTTGTATTTGCATCTGACAATCAGCTTGGAAGGAACAGAGAAGGTCAAGGTCTCCTAAGCACACCTAGGGCCATACATACAACTTGGCTGTGGTATACAAGATTAGATTGGCCAACTCACCACAGCTACCAACAATGCCAATATAGACCCTTTTGGTCCCAGTGGGTGGCTCCACCACTGTTATTGACATCAGCCACATCACACCAATTGCTATGAACCTTAAGACCTACCCAAACATTTGACCCACAACTCCCACCATTGTATTCTGAGCAAGCCACCTGAAGGATCAAGAATCAGCCCTTCAATACTTACAAACACTGATGTCACTGTAAAATGCTCAGGGGTCTAAACACAGGCACACATAGTTGCGAAAGAGACAAAAAAAATCTCATTATATATGATTAAGGAATCAGCAAGAGGATATGCATGTAAGCATTGTAAATGTATATGCAGCCAACGTGCTCCTCAGCCCGGCAGCTGTAGCTCAAATGCTAAGGCACCAGCCACATACACTGGAGGTGATGGGTTTGAATCTAGCTTGGGTCTGCCAAACAACAATAACTACAACTAAAAATAACTGAGTATTGTGGCAGGAGCCTGTAATCCCAGCTACTTGGGAGGCTGAGGCAAGAGAATTTCTTAAGCCCAAGTTTGCTGTAAGCTGTGACACCATGGTACTCTACCCAGGGTAGCAACTTGAAACTCTGTCTCAAAATAAATAAAATAAAATAAAAACTATGCTTCTGAAAGACTAATGACCATTAGGTCAGCAAATAAATTTAAGAATGAAATTTAAAAATTATTTTGAAAAAAAAAATGAAAATGGAATACAGAAAAAGCAGTGAGTGCCAGGAAGACAATTTAGGGCAATAAATGCCTTCATCAAAAAAGGAGAAAACCCTTAAATAATCTAACTATGCACTTAAAAAAGTATAAAGGCAAAAGCAAAGCAAACCCACAATCAATCAGTAGAGTAGAAGGAACAACAGTAGAAAACACAGAGCAGAAATAGATGAAATTAACACCAAAAATACAAATTATCAATGAGGGTGTCACCTGTGGCTCAAGGAGTAGGGCGCCAACCCCATATGCTGGATGTGGTGGGTTCAAACCAAATAGCCAAGCTATGGAATTAACCTAAGTGTCCTCCAGGGGATGAATGGATGAAGAAAATGTGGCACATACACAATGAAAGTCTACTTGGCATTGGAAAAGAGGGACTTTAGTTTGACACAGTGGCTCGTTCTGATATCCCAGAATTTTGAGAGGACAATTTTGGAGAATTACGTTAGGCAATTTGAAGTCCAGCCTCGGCACTGTAGTAAGATCCTGTTTCTAAAAAATAAATAAATAAATAAATAAATAAAAAATTAGTTAAGTGTTGTGGTGCCTACCTGTAGTCCCAGCACTCAGGAGGCTGAGAGAGAAAGATTACTTAAGCCCAGGTGTTTAAGCCTATGATTGAACTACTACACTCTAGCCTGGGCAAAAGAGGAAGACCATGTCTCTGTCTTTCTTGAAAGAATGAAATCCTGTCATTGAATTATACATTATATTAAGTGAAATGAGCCAGACACCAGACAAACAAATATCACATGTTCTAACCCTCAACTGTGAGAGCTAAAACAAATTGAACTCAAAGAGGGTAGAAAGATGGCTATCAGATGCTGCTAAGGACACCAGGGGTTAATTAATGGGCACATAAATAGAGTTAGATAGAAGGAATAAGATGTAGTGTTCAGTAGCACACTGGGGCAAACATAATTATAAATAATTTATCATATGTTGATAAAAAACTCAAAGACTGGAATTAGAACATTTCTAACACAAAAATACAATAAATGCTTGAGGCGATTGATATCCAAATTACCCTGATTTGATCATTATAAGGTGTGTCCTTATATCAAAATATCACACGTACCCCATAAGTAGGTACAATTATCATATGTCCATAAGGAAATAAAAATAACACTTAAAAAATTAAATTTCTCAGAGGACTTGAGAAAATATAATCATCTATAACTTTATTAATTCATGGATTTAAAAATAATTTAAGCTAATTAAAAATGTTATAAAATGTAGCCAGAATACATCAAATAGTCTGAACTAAATTTTCAATACAATAACTGAGAAATATTAAACCAAACTCATAAAAATATAGGTGGAAATTCTTGTAGACTCATTCTTTCGAGAGTATGCTGATCTTGTAAACCATTTTCTAGATGATGCCATTTTTCAATTATAAAAGCTTGAAGCCACAATTAATATCCTGTGTTTTCCATTACATTTACATATAGTTTTAGAAATTTATTCTTAGGAAAAAATAAAATTTGTACATGGAATCAAATGTTAATTTCATATTTTGTAACTTATTGCTACATATAAAAAATATAGGCACAAAAATTAGCATAATGTAACTTGAAATTTTCTTTTGTTATCATATAATTATTTAGTTGAAACACTATATCTATAAATATTGAATTAGGTTGCCACAAATTAGAATTATTGTTTTGGGAAAAATGGTTACAAATATGTTTTTATCAGTGAAGACAAATGTACTCAGTTTAACTCATCATTGTTTCAGAACCAGGGCACAATTCTGTGTTCCCACATCGTTTTTCTAAGACCCTAAGCTCAGGCCTAGCCCTTTAATCGATTCTTTGGGCCATAGCTTTTCCTATCAAATTGATGTTATTTTTTATTTTTATTTTTTTCATTGTTTATTTGTTTATGTAGAGACAGGCTCTTGTTGTGAGGTCCAGGCTAGTCACAGACTTCTAGTCTCAAGCAATCCTCCTGGCTCAAGCTTAAAGGATGCTGGAATAACAGGTATGAGCCATTCTGGCCAACCCCATTGTTTTTAAAATGAAACTTAATACCTGTTAGAAAAATCATTTGAACATAATTTAATTTATATATATTTTAACTTTATATGAAGAAATTTAATATCATTTCAATTCTCTGTCTAAAAATCCATAACCCACATTCAATAAACATTTTACAATTCAAATTCATCATATTTTGAACTTTTTTACTTACTTATACGTTAAATATTTGTTTTGGGTTCAGCTTTCCAAATAAGCAATTATTAACAGCCTGAAATCTAAAAATAATTGGTTTTAATTCAATAAACTTCAATTTCTTTTTAAAAGTGTCCTGTAACACTTCTAGCTTTGTATTTGTGGGTGTATGGGGTATGTGGAAATCCTTTATTTGCAAAACTCACTGGTTTATTGTTATTCATATTTAAATTTGAGATTTTGCTTTGCATTCCAACTAGATCAATATTTCTTATGAAATTAATGTATTCCTTGGTTATTTGTATTTTATCTGAAAAAGAAACATATTTTTATATATGTTTAATTACTTAAAATGGACAAAATAGAGAATTGATGTGGGAGTAATGCTCAGTAAGGCCTACTTCTCCTAGGAGATAATTTCTTGATTTCTCTTATGTAAGTGAGAAGTCTCTGCTAGAGCATAGAACTTCTTTTGCCAAATACCCTGGAATGATGTTTAATCTACTAATTTTTGGCTGTGCCTTCTCTAGAGTTCAGAAACCTTGCTGATGCTTTTGGGTGTTTAATATTCCATTGAGATAATTTTATGTAAAATTTCCAGATAGTCTGTAAAGTAAGGTTTCCCGATTTGATCAATAAAAATACAAGATGCTTCATTAAAATGAAGTTTCAGATAAACAAATACAAATTTTGTATAAGTATATTCCAAATAGTTCACCCTTTATATTAAATTATACATATATTAAATTATATGCATATAATTTACACACATACTTGTCCAAACCACTGTTTTAAAAAGTCCAGCATTGCTCCATATCCTGAAGTGACCAAATCCAAATGTGGTGGACAAAATATGACAAATTTGGCATTTTAAAATAATATCTTAATGTTTCCAGGATCTCCTCGGGAATTTAAGAACTGGAAATTACATTGCTTTTAAATTTACAATGAGAATAAAGAGTTATATAAATAGCAAATCCATGACTTTTCTTGAACATGTTGCAGGACTAATGTCATTAGACGACAAATCTCAATGGAAGCCTAAGAGCCAGCAGGGAGAGAAGTGGCAGAGGTGAGGCTGTGTTTTCTTGGGAAAAAATGCAGCAGGACGCCATTTACAACAGTTCAGATGGGAGACTGGTGAAGTGGTGAAGAGAAAATAAAGAGTTCAGGGTCCAAAAATATGGGGGAAGAGTATATATTCTTCACAGCTTTTGTTCAGTGGAGCTTACTGTGCACTCACTGAAAAAGTTTAGAAAGTCCTGAGAAAATTTTCTTTGGGATATAGAAATGGGAGAGAGGAGGAGCCTTCACTGCAGGAAAGGTACAAACTCCATGAGATTCTATCTTCACCTCTGTTACAGAATAAAAGCCACGATTGTGGGTATAAGATGGCCATTGGGACAGTGGAAAAACTCATTTCAGCTGGGGGAGTAGACAGAAAACCCTCTCTACTACTAAAGAAGAGTAGAAATACATGTTGGTCAAAGAACCATGGTGAAGGCCAGGGTCAGAGTACTGATAAGGCCAGACCCCTGGTAACCTGAAAAAGAGTCCCTGTTTATGTTAAAGCATAATCAGCACAGCACAGACTTGCCTCCTTTTTGGCCCTGTCCGTTTCCGGGTTAACAATCATTAAATAGCAAGTGACATGCAAAAAGTAAATTTCACTTTATGAGGTACAGAACAATAATCAGAAACAGATTCAGATATGACAAAGATGCTGGAACTATGCAAAACGGATTAAAATAATCAAGGTTGCTATGATTAGCATGGTTACAAGCTCTGATGTAAAGTTGGACAATATTCAAAATCAGATTTCTGAAAAGAAATGAAACTTTAAGAAGAATCAAGCTGGAATACTAGACATGAAAAGCCACAGTATTGTGAAAGAATGTCCCCTAAGTAGACTCAATATAGCAGAAAACAAATACGTGAACGTAAAGGGAGGTCTCTAAAAATTATTAAAGCTCAAATCTTTAAAAAAAGCACAAAAAGTGAACAAAAGAAGAAATAACACCACAGTTTTGTGGACTGTCAAATGGTAACATACATGCTACTGGAACCCCAGAAGAATATGGCAAAAGTGGTGAAGAAGAAATATTTGAAGAAATAATGGCCTATAAATTTTTAAAATTAGGGACAAATACAAAATCAAATTTGCAAGACTCTCAGAGAATACCAGGCAGGATAAAACAAAAACAACCAACCAAACAACATGAATATTTAGAAAACAGCACAAAGAATAAACTAACAGGTAACATACAGAGGAACATAGATGAGAATTATAAAAGATTTCTCTTTAGAAATCATGATAAAATAATAAATAAAAAATAAAAGCAGCTATCAACTGGAAGTCTATCAACAGTACAAATATATTTCAATGAAGCAAGATAAATTAAGATTCTTTTTAGACAAACTAGACCTGGGAGAATTTTTTGTCCGCAGACAATAAATGAATTCATGTAGAATCCCAAAAAGTACTGAATAGACAAAATAATCTGGAATCAGAAGAACTAAGTTAGGACTCACCTTGATTCCAAAATTCACTACAAAGCCACACTAACCAAATGGAATAGAAAAGAAAGCCAAGAAATAAATCCTGGCACATATGGTCAGTCTATTTTTGATGAGAGTGTCCAGACTGTTCAATAACAAAAGGATGTTCTTTTAATAAATAGTGCTGAGGAAACTGAATGTCCATAGCAAAGAATTAAGTTGAATCCTTACTTTACATGATATGCAAAATGGCCCAAAGACCTAAACTTAAAGACTAAATTTGCAAAGTTTTTAGAGCTAAATAAAAGAGAAAATTTTCATTTCATTAAATTAGGCTTTTTTTGAATATGACAAAAATACAGGAAACAAAGCAAAAAATAAATTGAGTGTTATCAAAATTAAAACTTTACGTGCATAAAAGGATATTATTAAGTGAAAAGACAATCTACAAAATAGACACAATATTTGCAAACAATATATGAGATAGAAAAATAATGTCAGGAAAATACAAAGGAGTGAGTCTTACAACTCAATAAAAAACAAAACAAGTCAATTCAAAAAACAAAAGGCTGGAATACAAATTATTTAAAAGAAAATATGTAATTTTCAAATACATAGAAAGATGCTCGACTTCAGTCGTTATTAAGGAAACACAAATCAAAACTTCAATGAGACATCTCCACACACTAAAGTTAGGTTGCCTAATATTAAAAACAAAAACAACAGGTATTAGTGAGGATGTGAAGAAATGGAAACTCTTGTGCTTTGCTAGTGAGAACGTAATAATTCCTGTGGAAAATGGTTTAGATATTCCTCAGAAAGTTAAATATAGGATTATCAGTGATTCAGTAATTTCAATCCTAGGCATGTATTCCAAAGAATGGAAGGCAGGGACTCCAATGTACATTGTGCACCAAAGTCCATAGCATTATTATTCGCAGAGCCCAAAGACAGAAACAACACAAAATATCCTTTTAAAAATAACTGGATAAGCCAAATGCAGTATACATACAGTGGAGTATTGTGAAGGCTTACAAACAATGAAATTGGAATACATGCTATAACATGAATAAACTTGAAGGCATGATTTTAAGTTTAATAAGCCAGACACAAAAGTCTAAATACTGCACGATTATATGTGTATGAGGTACCTTTCATAGTCAATCTCAGGGACACGGAGTAAAACAGAAGTTACCTGAGATTAGAGGTAGTGGGAATTTGGAATTATTGTTCAATAGAACAGAGTTTCTATTTGGGGTGACTAAAAGTTTTAAAAGTGGATGGTGAACTGTCCCAAAACACTATAAATGTACTTAACATCACTGAACTGTGTACTTAAAAAATGATACCACAATAAATAAGAAATGTCATTTGGCAAAAGATGTTCTATTTTTCCCTCGTCTGAAATAACTAGATTGATCTGTGAATTACCTTTGAAATACATGTTTGTTATTGGACAATGATTTCTATGTACATACCTATTTATATAAATTCATATTTTCTGTTTTATTCTATTTTATGTTTCATTTAGTTTTAATTTACATGCAGCAAAATATAAATATATTAATTATACAGTAAAGAGTTGAAAAAATGTGTATGTCTAAGTAACTTGCATCATTATAAAACATTTCTGTTATCCCAGAAAGTTTTATATTACTTCATTTCAATGCCCTCACATACCAGTCCTTGACCTTCATACACTATTACTTTTACCTCTTCTCCAGCTTCATATGAATGGAATTCTACAGTGTATTCTTTTTTGTCTAGCTTCTTTAACCTAACACAATGCTTCTGAGGTTCATACGCACATCAATAGTACATACATAAGTAGTGTTCTATTATACTGCCACTTGTTTATCTGTTTTTAAGCGGATTTATATGTGAGTTATGTTCAGTTTGGGGAATATTATGAACAAAGTTGCTATGAAACTGTTACACAATTCTTTTTCATGGCATTTTTAAAATTTTTTCATGAGCAAAATTGAAAGGAGGATGTAGGGCATAGTCTCCACCATTATCAACATCCCCACCAAAGTGGTACATTTTTTATAATGTCACTCAGATTCCATGGTTTTCAATTCGGGCTCACTGTTGGTGTTGTACGTTCTATGGGTTTGGAAGAAAGTACAATGACATGTATTCACCATTATAGTAACAATGCACTACTCTAAAAATCTTTCCCGTTCATCCCACACTAGCCGTAGACCCTGGAAACCACTGATCTGTTTTCTTTTCTCCATAGTTATGCCATTTCCTGGATGTTATGTACTTGGAATCATACAGTATGCATGCTCTTCAGACAGGCTTCCTTTAATGGAGTAATATGCATTTAACTTTCTTCTAAGATTTTCATGTCTTGATGGCTCACTTAGTTTTGGCATCTAAAAGTATTCCATTGTCTGGATGTGCCATAGTTTATTAATCCACTCATCTATAAAAAGACATGAGGGTTCCCTGAAAAATTCAGCAATTATGAATGAAGCAGCATAATATAAACATTAATATGCAGTTTGTGTGTGTGTGTGGATGTAAAGTTTCAACTTCTTTGGGTAAATAATATGGGGAAATATTACTAGGTTACTGGGCAAGACCATGGTTAGTTTGTTAGTAAACCACCAAAGGTTGAACCATTTTGCATTCTCACTAGATACACATGAGTGTTCTTATTGCTTCACATCTTCAGCTGCATTTGGTGTTATGAGAGTGCTGAATTTTGGTCAAACTAATAAGTGTATAGTGGTATCTCATTGTTTTAATTTGCATTTCTTTCCTTTGTCTCTTTTTTTTTTCTGAGATGGAATCTCACTTTGTCACCCTCAGTAGAGTGCTATGATGTCATAGCTCACAGCAACTTCAAACTCTTGGGCTTAAGAAGTCCTCTTGCCTCAGCCTCCCAAGTAGCTGGGACTACAGGCACCTGCCACAATGTCCAGCTATTTTTAGATGGGGTCTCCTCGCTCTCACTTGGGCTAGTCTCTAACCCCCTAGCTCAAGCAATCCAGCCACCTTAGCTCTCCCAGAGTGCTGGAATTACAGGTGCAAGCCACAGTACCAGCCCCTTTGCATTTCTATGATGACACTCAAGTATAGCATCTTTTTGTATTTTATTTGCCATCTGTAGATCTTCTTTGGTGAAGAATCCATTAAAATATTTGACCCAATTATTAATTGGTTTTTATTTATTGTTTTTCACTTTCAGAGTTTTTGCAAAATGTGTTTCACAGTTTTTCGCATTTTAGACACTGACAGAGAAATAAACTTTAATGAAGTCCATCTTATCAATTGTTTCTTTAATGTACTGTTCCTTTTTAAATGTATCTACAAAGTTATTGCCATGCTCAAGATCATCTAAGGTTTCTCCTATGTTAGTTTCTAAGAATTTTATTGTTTTGCATTTTACCTTTAGGTCGATGATCCACATTGCATTAATTTGTTGGGAGAGTGTAAGGTCTATACCTAGTTGTTCATAATTTGTTGAGAAGACTACCTTTTCTCTCTTTTATTGTATTTCCTCCTCCTTTTCAGCAATCAGTGGGTCTATTTCTGAGTTCTCTATTCTGTTCCATTCACTTATTTTTCTAGTCTTGCTATAAAAACATATTGTTTGCCTTAATTACTGTAGCTTCATAGTAATACTTGAAGTCAGGTAGTGTCATTCCCCTTATTTTGTTCTTCTTTGGTATTGTGTTCAATATTGTAGATATTTTGCCTTTTCATAAAAGCTTTAGAATCACTTTGTCAACACCCACAAAATAAATTGATGTGATTTTGCCCAGATATGTTTAAATCTACAGATCAATTTGGGAAAAAAATGGCATCTTAATAATATGATGTCTTCTTTTCCATGAACATGGAATATCTCTCCATTTACCTGCTCCTTTAATTTCTTTCATCAATTTTTGTAGTTTTCAAAAAAAAAGAAAAAAGTTATAGTTTTTCTCATTTTGACATTATATATATATTTTATTTGATTAAGTTCTAGGTATTACATTTTCTGAAAAGTCAATATAAATTTTATTGCATTTTTAATTTCAAAGTCTTCTTTTTCATTGCTATCATATAGGAAAATATAACTCATGAGTATTAACTTTGTATTCATCTAAACTTCTCTTGAGATTTGCTCTGTGGCTGTCAGTTATGGCCATCTAGATAAATGTTTATCAGATATGTTTATCACTCATACATGTAAACACCAGCAGATATGACTTTTAAATGGCTATAATTGCTTATATGCTCCAGGAAAATATTTTTGTTAGTTCTTTTGAATTTTATACATAGATGATCATGCCATCTTATAAAAAGAGACAGTTTTATTTCTTTGTTGCCAAGCCGTATATCTGTCATTATGTTTTCTTGTCTTATTGCACTAGGTAGGACTTCCAGTAAGATGTTGAAAATTTATGGTGAAAGGGGGCATCCTTGACCTATTTCTGATATTAGTAGAAAAGCTTCTAATTTCTCACCAATAAGTATGATGGTAGCTGTGGTGTTATTGCAGACATTTTTTGACAAATTGCTGAAATTCTCTATTCAGCTGAAATTGAATTGAATTTCAATTGCTGAAGTTTCTTCTCTATTCCTGGTGTACTGAAAGATTTTTATCATGAATAGATGTTGGATTATGTCAAATGCTATTTCAGTACCTGTTGATATGATCATGTAATTTTTCTACTTTAGCCTGTTGTTTGATTGTATTAATTAATTTGTGAATGTTGAAATAGCTTTGCATGCCAGGTAAGATCATACTTGGTTGTGATATGTAATTCTTTTCAAACATTGTTTCATCAGATTTGCTTGTACTCTGTTAAGGATTTGGGTATCTCTATTCATAATAGATTTGGAAATGTAGTTTTCTTTCTTTCTACTTTCTTTGGTTTTGATATTTAGATAACAGTATCCTCATAGCCAGAGTTAAGAAATATTACCTCTGTTTTTATGTTCTGAAAAAGCCTGTGGAGAATTTATATAAACTCTTCCTTAGATGTTTGATATAATGATCTTTTAGAAGATTATTAATAATCAATTCAACTTCTTTTTAAGACATAGTTCTATTTCAATTGTTTGTTTCTTTTGCATGACTTTTAAAAGATTGTATCTTTCAAAGAATTGGTCCATTTGTCCTAGGTTATGAATTTATGGGCATATACTAACTTATAGTATCCCTTTACTATTCTTTTAAGATCCATGGTGTCTGTAGTGACATAAACTTTTTTTTATTTCTGAGATGAATAATTTCTATCCTTTCTCACTCTCCCTCTTTTTTCTTAGCCTGACTATAGACTTATCAATTTTTTCATCTTTTGAAGAACAACTTTTTGGTAGTATTGATTTTTCTCTATTGATTTGTTTTTTAAATTTTATTGATTTTTGCTCTGATTTTCATTTCTTTTCTCCAGTTTACTTTAGACTTAATTTTCTTTTCTTTTTTAGTTTCCTAAAATGGAAGCTTACATGATTTATTTTAGATATTTTTGATGTTCTGATATGTGCATTTAACTATGTTACAATTTTCTTCTTTATGCACTGATTTTACTTCATCCACATATTTTTATAACAGGATTTCATTTTTATTTAGTTGAAAATAGCTTTAAACTGCTCCTGAGATTTCTTCTATGGCCATACATCATTAAGAAAAGTATTGTTGGCTCGGCGCCTGTGGTTCAAGTGGCTAAGGCGCCAGCCACATACACCTAAGGTGGTGGTTTCGAATCCAGCCCAGGCCCACCAAGCAACAATGATGGCTGCAACCAAAAAATAGCCAAGCTTTGTGGTGGGCGCCTGTGGTCCCAGCTACTTGGGAGGTGGAGGCAGGAGATTCGCTTGAGCCCAGGTGTTGGAGGTTGCTGTGAGCTGTAATGCCATAGCACTCTACCCAGGGGGACAGCTTAAGGCTCTGTCTCAAAAAAAAAAAAAAAAAAAGAAAGAAAAGTATTGTTTATCTCTGCATGTATGGGGATATTCTATTTTTCTCCTATTGATTCTAGTGTAATTCTATTGTAATTTAAAAGCAGAAATTGCATGACTTCTTTAAATTCATTAAGGTGTGCTTTTTATTGCCCAGGATGTGATCTGCCTTGTTGAATGTTTTGTGTGAACTTGAGAAGAACATGTATGCTGCCCTGGTTGCTCCCTCATAGATGGGCAAATATGGCTGGAAAGGCCTGGAGGTGGATGTTTCTCTTTCTTTTTTCATTAAATAATAGCTGTGTACATTAATGCAATTATGGGGTACAATGTTCTGGTTTTATATACAATTTGAAATACTTTCATGAAAGTGGTTAACATAGCCATCACCACGTTTTCTTAGTTATTGTGTTAAGACACAATTCTACACTTAGTAGCTTTAACATGTACCCTTATAAAATGCATCATAGGTGTGGTCCCACCAACTACCTTCCCTCCATCCATCCTCTTTCCCCTTCATCTTGGGCTTTAGTTGGGTTATAGCTTTCATATGGAAGTGCGAGGGCTTATAAATTGGTTTCATAGTAGGGCCAAATTCATTGGATACTTTTTCTTCCATTCTTGAGATACTTTGCTAAGAAGAATATGTTCCAGCTCCATCCATGTAAACATGAAAGAGGTAAAGTCGCCATCTCTTTTACGACTGCATAATATTCCATGGTGTATATATACCACAGTTTATTAATCCATTCATGGGTCAATAGGCACTTGGGCTTCTTCCATGACTAAGCAGTTATGAATTGGGCTGCAATAAACATTCTGGTGCAAATATCTTTGTTATAAAGTGATTTTTCGTCTTCTGCATATATACTTAATAGAGGAATTGTAGGCTGGAAAGGCAGGTCTGTTTTTAGATCCCTAAGTGATCTCCAAACAGCTTTCCAAAAGGAATGTATGAAACATGAAGAAAACTATACCATAGCACACTACTTCTAAAAACCAATGATAAAGACAAATCTTAAATGCTCCCAGAGAGATAAAGATACATTACAAAAAGAGAAACAAAAGTAAGATGACTGTAGATTTCTAAGTCAGAAACATTGCAACCCAGAAAAGAGTGGAGAAACACTTTTATAATACTGAAAGGGAAACAAACAAAAAAAAATTCAACCGAGAATTCTAAAACCAGTGAAAATATTCCTCAGAAATGAGGGCAAAATAAAGACGTGCTAAACATACAAAAGCTAAAAGAATCCATTATCAGCAGACCTGTACAATAAGAAATGTTAAAGAATTTTTTTCAGGAAGAAGAAAAATGATTTCAGGTAGAAAGCTGGATGTTCACAAAAGACTGAAGAGCACTGGAAATCTTACCTATGTAAGGAAAGAGAAAAAAAAATATGATTTAGTCTGTCTAAAAAACTACTGATTGTGTAAAGTGAAAAATGGTAACAATGTCGTGAGCGATTTTAACATGCAGAGGTATAATGTTTGACAACAAAAACACAAAGGCTGGGAGGGGGAAACGAAATTACTACAGTATTGGAAAGTTCTTATACCATGCATTATATAATATAGTATTCTGCTTGAAGCTAGGATGTGATAGGTTATGGTTGTAAACTACAAATTCCAGAGTAACCACCAAAAGAACACAGCCATGAGATGAAGCTAAAAACGGAATCATAAAATATACCAAACCCAAAAGATGAGGGGAAACAAGGAACAAAGAAGAAAAATGGAAACCCCAGGGACTACCAGCTCCTTGACACGGAGCCTGCAGAGGGCACGGGGTAACCACCAGGTAGCCAGCAATGAGGGGTGCACAGTATAGGTCACCACTGCTGCTGCCCTTGGGTACTGCAGATGAGAGGTAATGTGCAGCTGGAACGTGTTTGATGCGTGCAGACCCACACAACACAGGTCAAATACAAGAATTCAGCAGTGGGCTGTAAGTAGTCAGATCCGTGAGCTCATACCGCATCTACCATGTCACCCAAAGTCTACATTCTCACACCTTTCTGGTACCCCAATGCCACACAGTCCAAATTAAACAAACACCCTGGTAGCTGGCTGGAGTGATCCACTTGCCAGACCACTTCCCTGCTGTTCCAGTCTGGCCATGAGTGCCAGTATGATCTCATAGGTCCAAGCTTAACCTGAGATGACCCCATATAGTCTATAGCAAATCAGCAAATAATCCAAAAGGGGAAACGAAGACTGGGACCACAAAGTGTGCTCAGAGCATACCACCAGGATAGTTCTGCCAGCTCTGCTCCCTACCCTAGTCCCAGATACTAGATGGAGACTTCAAAAATTTCAAAATATGCATTTCTTTTTTTTTTTTTTAATTAAATCATAGCTGTGTACATTAATGCAAACTGAGACCTGAGTGAAACCAAATTCAAACTCAGGATGCCCTGCCAGCCCTGGCTGGTCATAGCCATCAGAGAGAGACACACACAATTTCATGGAAGGCACCCCATGCACAGGGCCTTCTAAAGCGTAGGACCTGGGGAAGCAGCCCACTTCCCAGAGAAGCATGGAGAAGGAGCCTCCCACTCTACCTGAGTGAGGTTAACACAAAGCAGAGCCTCCCGTCAACCTGTTGTGGGGATGTAACATGAGAGAGAAATAAATGTTATTGTAGTAAGCCACTGAGATTCAAGGTGGTTGTTACCACAGTAACTTAGCCCATGCTGATTGATGCACAGGGCGAGAGCTGTGCACAGCGCTGTCAGTACAGACAGGCAAGGTAATTCCACAGAAAGATGTGTGGAGGGGCAAAGGCACCAACAGGCCTTCTGCTGTTGTCAGTTTTTAAATATTTTTGAAATGATAATGTTTGGATGAGCCTAGCCCAGATTCTTATTCCTAATTTTACTTGAAAGGAGCAAGAAAGAGTGAAATTCTCCCTGCAGAACATTAATTTCCACCAGTGAAGTGTTCTGCCTTTGTCCTTATCCTGAAAGCCTTGGCCATAAGGCTTCAAAGCAGAAAACTGAGAGCAGTTCTATCCTCCAGACTGTATTCCTGAGAACACCCAGTGCCTTGCCCGGGCTATAACCCAGGCACAGGCCTCTACAGGCCCCTGAACCTCCTCTATAGCCTTTCCCACTGATCACCCAAAATGATTGCTTTGTAAAACCTCAAGGACACAGAAGCCAAAGGCTGGACTAAAGACCTCATTCAGCTGATCTCCTCCTGGAGCCCTGGGTCTGATGGGAGACATAATCGCTTTCCTTACCCAACTCGCTGCCCCATATTTCTATTAATTAGTTTTCACATCCATTTAAATATAATTTTGGTGAAACAATAAACTATTAGAGGAAAAAGGAAATTAAATCTTGTTAGTGGGGCTTCCCCTTCCCTTTCAAATTTGCAGCAATTGAGCCTATAATCCATGTCCATAAAACAGCAGGATGATGGCGGCCTGTGGCTCAAAGGAGTAGGGTGCCGGCCCCATATGCCAGAGGTGGCGGGTTCAAACCCAGCCCTGGCCAAAAACTGCAAAAAAGAAAAAAATTTAATTTAATTTAAAAAACAGCAGGATGGCCTCCACCTCCCACCTGGGGAGCTACTGATACCTTCTCAGATTAAGGACAAAATAGGCTCTGGGGACCGAGCAATACTTTGTTCCATGGCACATGAAGGGGTGCAGGATTTTTGGTGAAGGCCGAGAATTCCAAGGTAAGTGAAAATTTTATGACAATTTCACCAGCATAAAGGCCTCTATTTCCCCTGAGATCTTGCTCTCTCTACAGGGCTGCCAGTAGAAGAGTGGGTACCTCTCCTCCCACCAGCCCTCTCATTCCTGTCCTGACACTGATGCCTGATATCATTTCTTAGACCACAAAAAAACCACTCCTTCTCTCCTTTTGTTGCCCTGAAAGGCCTAACGAAATTTCTTCAGTGTTTCAGGTCTCAAGAAACTCAAAGCCAGAAAGGCAAATGTCTTAAAAGTCACTTCTGCTCTGGGCCCTGCAGCACCCTCTCTCTCCCACCTGCTATAACTGCCAATCAAGTCAGGGGACATCATAGTCTATCTACCTTCATGAACAAGTATGCCAGGGTAGAGAAATGCAGGGAGAACTCTGAAATGAATACCCCTCCCGGGGACAGAAAAAAATAGTGCAATTGTGACTCAGATCAGTAGACATACAATATACACAACTTGGCAACCCATATAAACAAGTGTGAGAGAGTAAAAAACAGATAGATCATTTGTACCTATGATTTCCAAAGTGCACTCGAGTCCAGGCAGAGTTCCTCGGACTACTTCTTATGAATTTGCATAAAGAATTCTAATCTGCTCAGCGGACGTTCTGGTAGATTCACAGCATTTAAGAATTATCTGTCATAAGTGGTTCTAGAAGCCACTGTCCCTTTGTCCAACACCGTCCTTTCCCTGGATGAAAACACATTTCGGGGCTATAAAGTGCAGAGCCAACAATGTAAAATGTGCCTGCAAAGTGAAGTAAAATAAGGTTTACTCAGGGTCTTCTGAGCCCAATTGTCTGTAATGAAACTTTCATTTCTGCCTCTCCCTGGCCTCGGTTCTGACTCCAGAGCATCACTGCCCAGGCTTCACACTCTCCCCACACTTAGGGCTATCATTAGTTACAGCCGTTTTTGCCTCAAGTTCGGCGGTTGTGGGCATCATGTATTTCCCAGTGAATGGCTCAAAGAAAGAACATTTTGCAAATTACTACTCTATAGGTCAAAATTGTCAATTCCTCCTTAAAAACAACTGCAGCACCCCATTTTGAAAATGACTATTGTTATACAGCACTGTAAGGAAAAGACCAACATTATTGAATAGAGCCATCAAGAGCAATTTAGACCCATCTCAGACCTGCCATATTTATCCCTGCTCCTTGGCAGAGCTGTGGTGTGTGAGTATTTAACACCCTTAACAGAGTAGGCTGTCAGGCTGGCTGTGCATCCTTAATGGATCTGCCTCTAGAGTCCAGAGAGTGAAGGCGGAAACCTCATTTCCAGTGCAAGCACTGTCTTTTATACACACAGAAAATGAGCTTCTATAAAGCTGGGCAGAACCAGGTGTGTGTCTATGTAAACGTGTATGCACATGCACCCAACTTGCTCTGTATATGGAATGGGAGTGACTGGGCTGGTGTGACTTCTGTGTGCAATGGAGCATGAAGTTCAGGGGAAGCACAGATTGTATAAGACGATGGTGAGGACACACTTGAAGAGTAGCGCGTGACTACTGCTTAGCCACAGTGCAAACTACCCTTTGCTGTGTACAAATAGACAAGTCATGGAGGAGACACCCCACAAAAGTCACTGCAGATTAAAATCATCCCCACATTCAGGGGATAAGAAAGTGAGAAAGCACACTCCATAGTCAGGCCCCGGGGAAACCACACACTACGCATTTGTGGCCATGGAGAGTCAGCTGGGAGCTTTGTATCTGATGGCTCCTTCACAAGTCCAGCAGTTGTGGCTGGGGCTGCTGGGCACCTCAGTTCTCTTCCACACAATCTGTGTACATGACTACCTTGGCCTTCTCACAACCCGGATCCTAGGAGGGCACACCCTGAGGACCATCAAGCCTTTGCTCACCTCACCTTGACTGGTGTCCCATTGGCCAAAGCCAAGTCACACACCTGACCCAAAGTCAGTGTGGGAGGGGTCTATACCAGGGCTCGCCTATGAGAAGGCAGGATTCCCTGAAGGCTGTGAACTCTGAAAAAGCCGATCCTGCAAGATGGATCCTGAGTGGCTAACCAGGCTTAAATTCAAACACAGCCAAGAAGGCCATTTTCTGACTAGAGGCCACACACTTACTCTGCATTCCCCCAAAACCCCTCACCCCGAAACATGCTTAACTTTGGGACTTCCATAGCTGTTTCTGTTTATGCCTGAATCAACCAATAGACTGTGACCTCTGAGAACCAATCAGAATCCAGCAAGCATCACCCAATCAGAACTAAGCAAGTTTGCATTCTTCATTTGCATAAGTGAACCAGAGTGGAAACCTGGACACGAACTTTCTCTATAAAAGGCAAATTCTGTGTTCTCTTGGAAAGTGCCCTTGTGTTTTTTGTTTGTTTGTTCGTTTTAAGAAAATCCTTTCAGGGCAGCGCCTATGGCTCAAAGGAGTAGGGCGACGGCCCCATATGCCGGAGGTGGCAGGTTCAAACCCAGCCCCAGCCAAAAAAACTTTAAAAAGAAAATCCTTTCCAGTGGATTTGTTGATGAGCCTGTCCACGAAACCAGCCACACTGTATGAGGTTGTGTCTGCACGGACTGGGAAGCCCCTGTGGAGCAGGTCTGTGCCTCCTCCCTCTCTCTCTCCCTGTGCTTGTCTTGTTGTCTGGCTGGCTGGGGATAGGCAGAAGCTGGTGCAGGAAGCCAGATTTTTTTTTCCAAGGGGACATACAGAAGAGGCCCTCTGTAATGAGTCGTCTGTCACTGCATTGGGGTGATTATTATGATTAACAAGGAGAGACATTTCTATGGCATTTGTCCAAGGTTGCCTCGAGCAACAGCAACAACAGAACGCAACAACAACTTGCTACAAAGGATGTCTCTTCTCATGCATCCTGGTCATTACAGCTTTCACCCACTGGGTCTCCATGATACATGTTCCAGGTGCCATGTTCAGTGTTTGTTATTTCACACAAGAACCCTGGAGAGCAGCAATTATTAAGCTCATTTTATGGATAGGTGAACTTAGGTTCATAATATAACTTGCCCAAAGCCACGAGGTTGATACTCCAGAGCATGTCTGTCTTGCTCCAAAGCCTGCATTCTAGAATGCCTTAGAAAGCCTGTTCTGGATCTGGGTTTCCATCCAAGCTCCAGGAATGTGCAACATTCTTCTGTCTCATGGCCAAATTGGAGTTTGTACAGGATTGATGTGCGGGGTAATGGAGAGTTAAAAGTCCTGGATTTGGAGTAGAGTCTTGCCTCTGTCAGGAGCTTGAATGTAACTTCTATCAGATCTCACTGGATGACTTTGGGTAGTTTTCCCATCTGTGAAATGGGGATCATCCTAGCTTTACTTAGAGGACAAAAGCACTTAGGAAAGACAGCAGGGCACTCAGGAGAACTCAATAAATATTTGTGATTATGATCATTTTATCATTATAGGCAGGGTTCCATCCTGTCCCTCAGGGCAGATGAATAACATCATAACCCAGGACCCAGCTCTGCACAGCAAGGTCAAAGGCAAAAGAATCAGCACCTGCAGCATGAACACCACCTGCTCTGAACCTCACTGTTAACAATTCCTCAAGCCCCTGATAAACTGAGCTCTCAAACTATGGGCCTGATTTAGGGGAGGAGGAAGGAGCTGGAGGAGTTGAGAAAAGGTCTTCCAATGGCTCCCAGAACTCATAACCAGCCCCAGCAGGGAACGGAGAGGTTGAAACCAGGGCCCCAGACCTAAAGAAGAGGTTTCCCAGGCAGAGATCCTTCCCAAGGAAAGGATGGGGGCCTCAGAAAAGGATGTGATCCGCTAACCTGACCTGAGAGGTGGGTGGATCACAGCCTGGAAACAAGGCAGGAACTGTACCAAATGGGATCTAGATGAGCCCAAGGGACTGTGAGTCTTTTCTCCTAGCTGGCTCTGGATTGTCTTGGAAGCATGTCTGCCTCCAGACCAAGACAGGGCCTGGTGGTAGAGGTGTGGAGGGGAACAGTATGCAGGGCTGGAAAGCCGTCCAGGAAACAGAGCTGGGGTGTAGATCTTCCCCTCTGACAACCACCTTGGGAGAGTGGACCCTACTCTGGTGGGGACCCTAGTGGCCCAACTTAGCCAAGAGAGGGCTCACCCTGTCTATCCTTCCTCCTCCATGTGAATAGGCCCTGATCTCTCCCCAGCAACGGTCTTCTATGGGCAGTAAAAATAGTAGGGAGCTATAACAGGACAGCCTAAAAATTCCTCCCATCTGCTTCCCTTTGCCTGCTCTCACCCTATCTTCTCCCTCTGCCTGCCAATGCCCATTCATCATCTGGTCCTACTCCACTGATGACCCTTCTCAAACTCTTAGGGCTTCCCTTTGAGGGAAGGCATCGCAATGCTGCCCTATCCCCCAGCCCTGCCAGTTTCCCCATCAGCTAGACACACTCCAATGCCTCAGTGGGCTCCACCTTCCTGGACCAAGAGAGCTAATCAGCCTCTTTCCAGGAAGGGTATCTCCCTGTCCCTTTGGAATAAGGTTGGGCAGAAACCCCCTACTCAGGCAGAGTCTCCTCAACAGCCTTGGCCCTAGCTGCCTGTCTTCTCACTCTTCCTTCTTGGTCTTCACATTGACAGCTCTTTGTATTTGCATGGGGAATGGAGTTTGCCAAACAGAGGAAGACCCAGGGATGGGCCTTCTCATTTCTCTCTGCTTGCATCTGGGAAAACCCACATTGGCTGAGCTGCTGCTGCTGTTGCTGCTGCTACTGATAATAAACAACTGGCAGGGCCAGAGCTCTTGAAAATCTTTCTCCTTCTGTCTCGAGAACATTCAGGCCAGTCTCTCCAGCAAGCCAGCCCTCAACAAATACAAAGAGGCCCAGCTCCCATCCTCTACTAGCAGGCCCAGACTTGGCATCATATGGAGGCCACACACTTACTCTGCATTGGCATCATATGAATATGAGTTCCAGGCTAAGAAATATCACCTCTAGTGCGTTACTTAGCTCTGAACCCGTTTTTGTTGTCAGCAGAATAGAAGTAAAAGTGCAACCCCCCTAGCACCGCCCAAGGATCTCAGGAGGATTAAATAAGATAACCTAGCAAAGTATCTGTCCTGCAGTTGGTACTCAGAATAGTTTCACTCCCACCCCTCTGTCCTCCCTTCCTACCTCTGTAGCAGTGGCAACAAATCCTTTCCTTTCTGTCCTGGAAGGTGCCATGGAGCCGGAATTTTAAACAGCATCTCTGGCTCACACCAGCCGGTACTCCACTGCCCAAGCTATTCATCTGGCTCAGCTGAGGTTTCCCATCCTCCCCGGTCCCTCTCATAAAGCACAGCTTTCATCCCATCCCCCATCATCCAGGCCATTTACACAGTGCCCTATGAATGCCTCTTACCTTCCTAACCTCTCCTAAGCCACAAACTGCAGAGAACTGTCTTCTTTTTCACTCTCCCTAACCACCTCTGGATGTAAAAGTCACTTAGCACCAGGAGAAATAATGAATTTTCTTCTATTTTGCTGAGGTTACTCACTATGGGCCATTAAAAAGACACTCATTTCTAAAATATACTTGACAGCCTGGAAGACATATTTGAGATATCAGAAAACTGAGCCCATTATGTGACATTTGGAATATATAACGTGGCGATATATTTCTAAAATGTGCAATATACCTTATGAATTTATATTACATACGTGGCACTTAGATATTTGTATTATTTTTCCTCTGTGGATTCAGAGTTTCTAGATGATTTCCCTGTTTGAGTTTCTCCTTGTTATTATTGAGCCCAGAGACGTGAATGCAGAGTTCAAGGTCACTTAGTTTTTGATTTCACACTAAATTCCACTACAGGAACTCAGAGGACACACAGAATAGGGGAGGATGCCTTGCCTTACCAGACACACTCACATACACACTGCCACTGATTATGCATAGAGTGGAGGCTAAATTTTCCATTTTATCTTATCAGTTCTTGCAAGTGTTATATGTGAGAGAGAGAGAGATACTGCTAGCGCCCTCTGCAGACCACGCATATACAGGGAAATGTATTATTTGCTGGGCAGCAAAACCCAGCCTCACCCAAGGCAGCTGTCTTAATAGCTGACACACTGGATGTCTCCAGTCTGGGGCTCTTCACACTCAGCCCCCAGCATTCTGGCCACTCCAATGCAAGCAAAGGAATCAATGCAGTGAAGTTAACCACAAGGTGAAAATCAGAGTTTAAACTCTAAAGGTACATTTGACATTTATACACCTATTGCCAACTGCTTTCTCCAGCATCTCAAGTATTTAACAAATACCACCTCCCAATATTTAATTGTTCAAGTCTCACAGTATATCCAATGTTTAATAGCATGTGGATCCAGACATCAACCTTATCCTGCTCTTAAAATCTGGTTTTATCTTACCAGGATCCCACACAGTAGGCTATGGAAAGCAAACCATGTTTACAAAATTCAGAGCTGACTGCAAGTACCCAACTCTGGGGGCATTCCCTGCTCTAACACACCCTGAAGCAGATCCTCAGACCCCTTGGCCCTCCTTGTAATAGTTCTATGATTCTGTTATTAAAACTTTCTCCTTAATTACTGACATATGAGGGATTCAAGTGACTGTCTTCTAATTATATTACTCAGCAATAATTGTATTTTGAGGTTTAACTGGATCCTAATAATTTCCCCATTTTAAAGATGAGAAAACTAAGGCTGGGGCTGTGAAGTCCCTGCGTGGGGTCAAGAAGCTAAGAAAGAGTAGGGCAGAATTACAGCCCAGACCAACCAGATTCCTAACAGGCACATCTGTCCCCAGCACCTCACTGCCTTTAAGGAAGAACCAAAAACCTTGTAGAAAAGATGGTGATGGTGGAAGAGTCTTAGATACAGGAGATGTGAGGGCCCCTCACTGAGCAGTAAAGAGCCTCCCACCAGAGTAGGTGGGAGGAAACTGACAGCAGGTAAACATGAAAGGCAAACTCCTTCAAGGCAGCAGCCTCCTGCCCAACCTGGCCCAAGGTTCCCTGCCCTACCTCCTCTCCCTTTTTCATTCATTATTTCCAGCCTGGTTTTACTGTCCCCTAGAAATGTTTTGTCAAGTCTGAGGCCGAGCTTCTCCTGGTGTCGCTCCTGCCTCTGAGAGGTCGCCTCTCCCCCTCTTCCCACATGGGATCCTCCTATCATCCTCACTCCTACTCCAGGTCTTTGCTCACCCTCCACCCATAGCCCTAACATCTGTACACAATGTGGCATCTACACCCACTGCCACCATCAGCATTTAACTTTCACATTTCATGTATCATAACCCTGAGCTCCTACTCACCCATCCTGGGACCAGGGCTGTAGCATATGTTCAATAAACGAATGTGTATTTGCTAAAATCAATAAGCCTCAGGAAACCAGCAGATTCTTCTTCTTCTTTGGTTTTTTTCCTATTTTCTTCCAATTGTTCAGAGTCCTTCTCCAGGGCTACCCAGAGAATGCAGATTTTAGGGAGAGACATTTCTTCTCTGGGTGGATGCATTTAGCTCCTTAGATGAAGCAAAGTCTCTCCTGTCATCCCACAGGGCCTAGAATCCAAGGGTAACAGGAGCAGAGACAGAATACATAGAATGCAAGGGCAAACCATTTGGTGTGGTTCTGCTGTCCTGTGGCCCTTTCTCTCCCTTCCAAAAGATCCCTGCACCTCTGCCAGTGTATATTGGGCCCTGCTTCACCAGTCCAGCCTCTTCTCCCCTACATAGACCTGTGCTGTCAAGGGCCCAGCATGCCTTTGGGTCCCCTGGCTACCTGACTTATGACAGATGAGCAGCTATGTGATGTGGTGAACTCCCCATCTTTGTGGACCTGCAGAATATGTCACAGGACATAGACCATAGAGGTCATAGGGATGTTTACTTACAATGAATTCACCTTCAAGCTCCCAAGACTCTTGCTGGAACAGAGATGGGACTCAGACATTTCTGGTGCGTGGAATCAGGCTGGATATCCTGAACTCTCCATGAGGATGTGAGCTCCACAAGGGCAAGGACTTTAATCCTAGCTCACTGAAAGCACCAAGCAGCTTTGGACAAGATGAAATTGCCTCCCTCCTGCCTTTCTCCACCTTACATGACATTTTGGCTTCTTCTATTGTCCCTGAGCCTCACCATATGACTAAGTCAACATACTAGTGTCTTCATTCACATCCCTGTATTGGCCATCTTCTTGGTCACAGTTGGCTGGACCACACTTTCTGTTCCCAGAAGCTACATTGCTGAATTTACAGCGGGACCTTGGTTCAAGGCAAATTCCCAATGTCCTCCCTTCCCCAGCTTCAGACATGCAGTGACCTTGTCTGCCAGAGCTGGGAGCCTCCAGCAGCCCCAGGTGGTGTCCCCCAAGACTGCCCCCTTGCCCAGCAGCAGGCTCAAGCCCATGCCCTTTAAATTCAATTATTAGATACAATTACTTGCTCAAAAATTTAATTCATCCTCTTCTTCCCCACCCCCTCTATCTCTTGTCCAATGCTTCTTTTCTCAATCCCACTTTCTGTAAAAACAACTTATTTTTTATTTCAGACTCTTAAATGACAAATAATAATTGTACATATTTACAGAGTACATAGTGTTGTTTCTGGTCTCACTTTGTCACCCCATTTGGGCTCAAGCAATTCTCTTGCCTCAGCCTCCCAAGTAGATTGGACTACAGATGCCCACCACAATATCTGGCTGTTTTTTTAGAGATAGGGTACCACTCTAGCTCAGACCATTCTCAAACTCATGATCTCAGGCGATCAGCCCACCTGGGCCTCCCAAAGTGTTGGGATTACAGGCGTGAGCCACCATAGTGATGCTTCAATATGGGTAATATATGGTGATCAGATCAGTCTAATTAGCATATCCATCATATAAACTTTATCATAGCTTCGTGTTAGGAACATTCAATATCATTCTTTGAGTTATTTGAAACTATATAATCTACAGTGTTATCTTTACAGTCATCCTCCAGGGCTATAGAACACCAGAACTTTTACTCCTCCTATCCGGCTGTCATCGTTTAACCTTTAACAAATCTCTTCTGATCCCTTGTTTCCCCCTGCTCTTTCTAGATTTTTGTATCCTTTGTTTTACTTTTTATTTCAATGAGATGGACATTTTTTTAGCTTCTACATGTGAGGAGGAACATGCAGTGTTTAACTTTCTGTTCCTGGATTATTCCATTTAACATAATGTCCTCCAGCTCCATCCACGTTGCCTCAAATGACAAGATTTCATTTATTTTTATGGCTGCTCCTAGGATTTACGCCTCTGAGAATGTTCCCAGGCTTTGGCCTGGTCCAAGAGGGCCTAACCAGGGTATGTGTGGAGGTCTCAGGAGTGTTGAAATTGGACATGATAACCACCCCCAGATTCACAATTCAAATGGACCAAGAAAGCACCACCTAGAATCTTCACTCTCATCTGTGATCTAATAAAATGTCATTTCTGGTGGTTTCAAAAAATTCCAAATCTTCCACATACAATAATTGAACCCAAAACCAAAGGTGGACACTTTGTGAAATAATAATACTATTAAGTCTATCCTAACACTATAAATCTCTCCTTATGTAGGAATTGATAATCAGATTACAAGAGACTTGTCACAGGCTGCAAACCATTTACTACTGACCAACAACTGTGTACCAGGCGCCATCCTAGGAGTTGAGACTACAGGATATAGCAGAGAACAAGATAGATAAAAGCTCTGCCTTTACAGAGCTCCCATTCCAGGAAACTGCCTAAAACAGGCTGTCCATGCTGGACCCAAAAAACAGTGAGCAATGGGTTCGGTGTACCCGCTAAGTCCCCAGGAAGGTGCCACCCAGGAGAGTTAAGGGCACCTTTGGGGCCATGGGCAGCTGCAGACACGGCAGGAGTTTGAGCAGTAGTGAGCCGTCACTTTTAAGAGCTGCAGAGATGCACGATGACTCTTAACTCTGCAGATGGCTCTGCCTGGCACCCATCTCAGCACTTGAAAGGACCTCAAGTCTCAAAGGATTTCCCGTTGTTTTGTCCTTAAAGTACACTCTGCTACCATTGCTGTTTACAAAGGATGGAAAGTAGAGATAAATGCCAAGAACTGGTACTCAAAAAGCTTTTAAGACTTCAGCACTACACAATTGGCTGAGCCTCTGGAAAACGCAGGCTTAAGTTTTCAGCAAAGCTACTCATCTGAATCTTCAGAAAGAAGGACTGTGCTGGCCCAGGAATTCCCATTATACCCAAACGGAGAAGGCACAAAATTGATTTTGAGGCAACCCTCAAGCTCCTGGGAAAGACAGATGGGTCTGTCCTACTGGGACCTTACACACAGGGTTTCTTTCCACTCCAGAACTGAGCCCCAGGAATGGCAGAAGAGAAGTAGCCCCATACCCCTTCCATCCTGTGGCATTATTCTAGCCTCAAGTTCCACTTTCAACATCCAGAGGCCTTATTTCCTTTCTAGTAGAGCCTAGGAATGGAGGCATTTATGGGGAGACCCTATATTAGCTCCTGGAGTAGAAGCCATGGTTGATGTCAGCCTTATAAATAGCCAGAGTTGTTTTGGCCCCGAGAAGAATGAGACACAAAAGAACAGAGGCAAGATATGTGGAAGTGGGCGGCACCTGTGGCTCAAGGAGTAGGACGCTGGCCCCATATGCCGAGGGTGGCAGGTTCAAACCCAGCCCTGGCCAAAAAGCTGCAAAAAAAAAGATACGTGGAAGTGAAGTGTGGAGCAATAGTCCACGAAGCAGAAAGCCATGAAGTCATCAGGGGTTACTGAAGAATCTGTCAAAAAAAAAGGAAAGACTAAGAGCTGTTCTCCCAGAGGCTCAGCTGGTGGAACATTACTGCCCAAGACAGTGCCTTCCCCATGCAGGAACACTGGGAGGAGCAGACGTCCTAACCCTGGGATTCGTAAATGGCTTCCAGGAAGGATTTCAGCAGAGTATTGGAGAGATGTAATCCATGTAGTAAGGTTGCATGCTGTGGATTTTAAGAACTTAAGCACACATTTTTACACTGCCCTTTCTTAAGCATCATTTTTAAGATTACCTCTAATCATGTCTAACAATGACTATACCCACGTATGTGTAAACCCATTCTACTACATTTGTGTTGGCCACTTACTGAAAGAAAAAAAAAATTAGGGGATGCCCTGGATAATCCTGACAAGAGGAGGCGTAAAATTTGCAAAGACTTGGTGTCAGCCAACACTTTCTAGTTCTCTCATTTTCATGGATTTAGAAAAGGAAGCTGAGATAAGTGATCCGAAATCCTGATTAAGTCATAGAGGTCATGAGCAGTGCTGGTAAGTCATATCTCTGCCTTTTATCTATAGTCTCCCCTGAAAGAGAAATCAGGCCAGTGGAACTAAATGGCTGGGTATTTAGGAGACAGAATAGACTAGATTTGGTGTCCTAGAGACCCGAATTATCATAAAATGCTGAAATGAGGGACACCTGATGCTTTGTGAAGAAACTTTTTCTCAAGAACCCAACAAGCAGATTGAAGGGCACTCAGCTAAAATTTGAGCAGGATGAAGAAAAATATAATGAAGGTTAAACTAAATCTAAATACTCCAGGGAACAAAAACTTGAACAGAGAAAGAAAAACTTACAGGTGTCATTATCCAAATTAATAAAGTTTGATTTTTTAAAGTATGTGATATCTATGCAGTTGTTCATTTTACCATTTTATATTACTTTGTGTATGCCCCAACTATTTTAAAATAAAAGTTTCAAAGAAATATGAAATTTAAAAATTAATAAATAAAAATTATTCTAGAATCCCTAAAAACAAAAGAAATATGGTACTTCCTTTTCAACATTTTATTTTGTCTTTTGTAAAATACCTCTAAATACAGTTCTTTTCAAATTACTGCTGTCAAAAAAAAAAATCTACAAGTCTCCTCAATAGGGCCATCTATCAGAGTTTTGGGAAATTGGAATAAATAAATAAAAACAATTATTTTTTAAAAGCAGAGAAAATGATCTGCAATAACAAAGGTAGAAACTGGATTTGTGTAGCTCCAGAGAGCATCTAAGATTGCTGACAAAAAAATAAATAAAAATTAAAAGAAAAAAACATTTTACAAGTGATTTATATGATCAAAAGGGAAACAGGAGTATTAAAAAAAACACACACTTTAAAAGAGAAAAAAACAGAGATAAGAAGAAAGAGAGGAATAAGGGGGGAATCCCAAGGAATCCAGGAACATACTAATGGTTTGAAGTTTTGAACACCACATAGCTCTCCACTCACACTCAAAGTAATGAATGACTCATACCTCACAGAAGAGGCCAGAATCCTCACTGAACTTGCTTTTCCCCATGTGTCTCTTCTGTTTTCTCTTAAGTGCTGTTTAATTCACATACCATAAAATTCACCTATTTAAAATGTAACATTCAGTAAAGTTGTGCAATATAAAATCAACATGAAAAAAATCTGTAGGAGTTCTATACACTAGCAATAAACTATCCAAAAAAGATATCAAGCAAACTATCCCATTTACAATATCTACCAAAAAAAAAAAAAAGATATTTAGGGATAAATTTAACCAAGGAGCTAGAAGACCATATCCTAAAAACTATAAAATATTTATCTAAAAATATTGAAAAAAGATATATATAAATGAAAAGTTATCCTGTGTTCATAAGTTAGAAGAATTAATGTTGTTCAAATCTCCATATTGCCTAAAGTGATTGACAGATTCAATAGCATTCCTTTAAAAATTTCAATGACGTTGTTCACTTAAATAGAAAAACACCTCCAAAATTTGTATGTAATCACAAAGACCCCAAATAACCCAAGCAAACTTAAACTAAAAGAACAAAGCTACTTGACCTTAAAACATATTATAAAGCTATAGTAATCAAAACAGGATGCTACAGGCATAAAACCAGACACAGACCAGTTGGATAGAATTAATAAGCTAGTAATAAGTCTACACACAATGGAAAAAGACAGGTTCCTCAATAGACAGTGATGGGCAACTAGATATTCACAAGCATAAGAATGAAATTAGACCCTTACCTCAGCCAGGATCAACTCAAAATGAATAGAAGCATTTCATGCATGACCTGAAACAGTAATACTATGAGAAAAACACACAGGAGAAAAGCTCTACAACATTGGCGTGGGAAATGATTACCTGTATACGAACTCACAAACACAGCCAAAGAAAACAAAAATAGACAAATGGTATGACAACAAACTAAAAGGTTTCTGCACAGCCAAGGAAAACAATCAACAGAGGGAAGAGATAAACTATGTTATAGGAAAAAAAATATTTGCAAACCGTACATTTGATAGGGGCTAATATCCAAAATATATAGGAAACTCGAGCAACTAAATAGCAAGAAAACAAACATTCCAGTTTAAAAAGAGCAGAAGACCTGAATAGACATTTCTGAAAAGAAGACTTAGGAATGAATGACCAACAAATTCATGAAAAAATGCTTACAATCACTGCTCACTAGAGGTAGGCAATTGAAGCCATAATGAGACATCATCTCACACTTTATATGGCTGCTATCAAACAAATGAAAAATAACAAGTGTCAGCAAGAATGTGGAGAAAAGGGAATCACTGCACACTGTTGGTAGGAATACAAACTAATAAAGCTATTTTGGAAAACAATATAGGTATCCAACAACAGATGAATGAATAAAGAATTGTATATATACACAATGGAATACTTTTTGGACTTAGAAAGAAGGAAATTCCACTATTTGCTACAATATGAAGGAAACTGGAAGACATTATGTTAAATAAGCCAGGCATGAAAAGCAAATACCATGTGATCTCATACATGGATTCTAAAATAGCTGAACTCATAGAACTAGAGAGTAGAATGGTGGTTACCAAGGCCTGGGCAGGGACAAGTGGCCAAAGGAGAAAAAATTTTACTTAGGAGGAAAAGTTCAAGAAATCTATTGTTCAACATAGTGACTATTGTTAATAACAAGGTATTATATTCTTGAAAATTGCTAAAAATAGATTTTTAAGTGCTCTCACCATAAAAAATGATATACTATGTAATACTATGCTAAGTAGTTTGACATAGATATTCCACTATGCAGCCATGTGTCAAAACATGTTGTACCTGATAGATATATACAATATTAAAAATAAATAAAATCATAAAGTGTAAATTTAATATTTTTTAATATTTTCACAGACATGTATAACCATCACCACAATCAAATTTTAGAACAAAATAACCCAAAGAACCAAATAATGAAATCACCCTCCAGAAAAAAATCCCTTACCCAGTAACAGTCATACCCCATGCCTACCCCCTCTTTAACCTTCTTTGCCCTCCAGGCTCAAAAGAGTAATAATCTACTTTTTAGCCTCATAGATTTGCCTATTGTAGACATTTATATAAGTGGAATTATATACACTGAGATGTGTTCGTTTGTGGTAGATGACTCTGATTCAGGATAGTCAAGGTTGATTCATCACCTAAGTTCAAATAACAAAGATCCCAAGATTTCGTGTAAGAATTTCGTTGTTTTAAGTCCTTTATTTATAATCCATTTTTAGTTAAGTTTTTGGGTATGGTTGTGACAGAGGATTTCACCTTCAGTCTTTTTCGTGTGGATATCCAGTCATTGAAAAGACTATCCTATCCCCCCAAGCCACCAAAACGTTTTTTTGGATTCCTCATCAAACATCAATTGAGCATAAATGCAAAGTCTTATTTCTGGAATTCCAATTCTATTTCCTTGACTGTAGCTCTATCCTTAACATCAATACCACATTGTCTTTATTATTGTAGTTCTTTAATAAAATGTAAAATCAAGAAGTTTGAGTGTTTCAAGTAAGTTCAAGTAAGTTTTTTCCTTTTCAGGATTGCTTTAATTATTCTGGGTTCCTGATATTTTCCTATAAATTTTAAGATCAATTTGTAATTTAAAAAAAAACAGCTAGAATTTTGATAGGTAATATGTTAAATCTATAATTTACTTGAGTGTTGTCATCTTAATATTAAGACTTCTTGTTCATGAGAATAAAATTTCTTTCCTCTTATTTTGGCCTTCATTCATTTCTTTCAACATTTTGTAGTTTTCAATGGATACATCTTGTACTTCTTTTGCTCCTAAGTATTCCCAGATAATCTTAGTATAGTGTATACTAAGTAAAATTATTTCTTCTGTTATTGTAAACAGATTATTTTCATTATTTCATTTTCAGATTATCCATTGCTAGTTAATAGATATACTACCCATTACTGAATTTTGTATATGGATTATGAACCATACTGAATTTATCTTTGGCTATTCATAATTTGATTATGATGTGTCTAGGTTTGGATTTCTTCATGTTTAATTTGTAGTTCGTTCAACTTCTTGAGTATGTGCATTAATGTTTTTCATTAAATTGGGGAGTTTGGGGCCATTATCCAAATATTCTGCCCCCTCTTCTTTTCTCCCTTTTCCTTCTGAGACTCATATTATATTATATTATATTATATTATATTATATTATATTAGTATGCTTTGCAGTATCTCAGGGGTCTCTAGGGATCAGTTCATTCTTCACTTTTCCTTTGTGCTCTATAAACTGCATAATCTCAGTTGGCCTGTCTTCACATTTGCTTATTCTTTCTTCCACTTGCTAAAATTTGCTGTTGAGATCTTCTGTGATTTTACTGAAGTTATTACACTTTTAAACTCAAGAATTTCTATTTGTTTTTTTTAACAAATAGAATTTGTTAACAAATTTAAAATTTCTGTCTTCTTACTGGTATTCTCTTTGGGGCGAGACATGGTGCTCATAACTTCCTTTAATTCGTTAGACACAGTTTCCTTTATTTCTTTGAACATAATTTATAATAGCTTATGTAAAGTGTTTTCCTAGTAAATCCAACATCTAAGTACCCTCAGGGATAGTTCCTACTGATAACTTTTCTTCTTGTGTATGGATCCTAATTCCCTGTTTCCTTGTGTATCATGTATTTTTTGTTGAAATCTAGACACTTTAGATAATATAATATGAGAGCTCTGGAAATCAGATTCACCCTTCTCTCTCGGGCTTTGCTTTTATTGTTGTATTCTGCTGTCACTGTTGCATGGCTGGGGAGTGGTTTGTAGATTCTCCCTGTCTCTTGGCCCATCCTTTAACCCATCAATAAATCCTCCCCAGCAGTCTCAGCAATGCTGAGTGAGTAACCCCCATAACTCACTGGTCAGTTCAGGGCAACAACATCTCCTTGCAGGGCTCCTGCTGATGCTTCATGCCCCTCCACACCACTGCCAGTGGAATCCACTCTCATCACTTCCCTACATACCTCCAGCTGCCCCT
The DNA here is from genome assembly GCA_963575145.1 of Galago senegalensis. Classification (NCBI taxonomy): domain Eukaryota; kingdom Metazoa; phylum Chordata; class Mammalia; order Primates; family Galagidae; genus Galago; species Galago senegalensis. Next base: position 37,762 of record CAUYTI010017895.1, on the reverse strand, counting down.
GTGCCCGCAAGATTCCGTCTCAACGCTTTAGCTCTACACACAAGACCTGTGATGTGTGGTCTGGCCGTGGCTCACTTCTCCACTCTCATTTCCTTCCCACTATCTGTTAAATATACCAGGTTTCCAAGCCTCACATTTACATATGGCTGGTTATCACCTCTGTCTAAAAATACATATCACCTCTTCTTTTACCTTGCACAAGGCTGCACACTTACAAATCCAAATTAACTTCCACCATCTTTGTTTTTATTCTGATTATAATTATATTTAGAATTATTAAGTACTTACTGTAGGTCTGTTTGCATACCAAATGATGTACATTACCCCGTTTACTACTCACAAGCTTGTGAGGTGTGTGCACAAGGAGCTGAGACTGGGATAGGTGCACTGGGTCCTCTGGTTCATGTAGCTGCAATTCCAGAGCCAGCGCCCAGAGCTCATAACCACTGTGAACCTCACTAAGGGTCATGCAGGGAGGCTGCCTGGAGACAGCTGGCATAAAGGTCACTCCAGGCCTTTTTTCCACGCCCAGTGGGTAGTAGAACTTACCTTTTTGATCTAATTTGGATCCTGATTTAAATATATATATATATTATTCAAACAGGCATGTATTTATGTGCCAATCAAGAAAAAGTTTAACCCCCACTAGATATATGATGATGTTAATACATTGTTAATTACTGGTACTGTGTGTGCTTTTTGAAAAACACAGTGATCGTTCTATAGAGGGACAGACACTAGACTAGAGGTGAAATGAAACAAAGTCATGACGTACTTGAAGGTCCACTATATGGGAATCAGTAAGAAGTAGCTATTAAAAATGGGTGTACATCTGTGGATATTTATTCTATTTGAGATTTTCTCCATTTCTGTATATGTTTGAAATGCTCTGTAAAAAAACATTCTAGAGATTCCCTCAAGCAAATGAGTTTGAATGTTTATCCTTCCACATTTGGGTTGTTGGAGGGCAAGGGACATTTGAATCGTGCTCAGCTTTGATCTGGACCTGCAGCACGGGAACTGAGATAGACTAGGAAGTCAATCAACGGCTCATAAATGCTGAGGTGATGACTCTGAAGGTCATTTCCAAAGATGGGACATGATGCTTCCTTTTCTTTGGATGGTCCCACTACAGACCAACAACCTTTGCCACCTGCATTAGGGAAGAGCCCCCAGAGAAAGCGAGGACCAGGCCCTGGGTTAGTCCCGCCCTGTGACCCAGCTTCCTTGCTTCTAATTTGTTTCCATCCTGAGAAGGCTCCCCTTGAGTCCCTGTGTCAGAGAGCTCTGGCTCTGGGACATCAACCTGGTTGCTTCTCAACTCAGTGGCTTGGATTTCTATGTGTGTTCTTCTTGCTTTTGTAAAGTAATCCTTGTACCTCAGCCAGGTCTGCCTGACCCCACAATTCTGGAGGGGATTTGACTTCATCCTTTAAAATGTGACTCTGGCCTCCTCCCTATGGCTTGGTTTGACAGCTTAGCCTGTTCTGGATGAGAGTTATGTGAATCTGGTTGTGTTTGCTTTACAGTAACAGAAATTTATAAACAAAAGACAGAGAATGGACTCATTTAACACATCTGACTCCCACCAACCCACCTTTTCCTGCATATGCCCTTGTCAGATGGCCAGAGTCTGCTTCTCTGGTGTGTGGTACCTCCCTGTGGAATTCAAGGTAGCCTTGGTGTTCCTCCAGCAGTGAGTGGTCAGGCTTTTGCTGTACTCAGTCTCCATGTCGCAAAGTCACCTTGCAGGCCCCTCCCTGCTTGTGGCTGGAAGTGGCAGTGATGGGCAGGCTGGCTGGGGTCAGAATCTGAGATGCACCTCCAACCATCACCCTGAGGACCCTTGCATTGGAGTCAAGTCTCACAACAGCCCCAAAGCAGGAGGAGGCAGTGAATGGGGAGGACAAAGCGGTGAGCCAAAAAGCACCCAAATCAGGAACAGAAAGCAAGCAAGACATTCTGTGGTTTAAGATGTAAAGAATATGTGCCCCAGCTGTGTCGAGGCCAAATCTCCATCTGTGGGAGAGATGGCAGCAGCTCAGAAGTACCAGAGGTAATGGCACATGCAGGGGAGGGTCCAGGAAAGGCTGCGGGCGCCACCAGGTCTCCTCAGGAATGAGGGACTCATTCCCCTGACTGTTGGGAGTGATGTCTAGAGCCCTGGCTGCCACCTATTCAGAGAGGAACTCCACTGAGGCAAGGCCTCTTGGACAGGTTGTGCCTCCTTCCCGGGGTGGTCCACATCCCAAGACTGATGCACACAGTGGGGTAAAGGCTTCTCTTCCTCTCCCCACTGGGCACAGCTCTGCAGACTTGTCCCATCTTCAGAACTCCCCATGGGGTCAGCTGTGGCTTCCAGTGGGCCAGCATCACAGACTGACTTCTGCCCAGTCCTGCTTCCTCCCTCATTCTTCCTCCCCTTCCCCTCCCTTTTTCCTGGGAATGGACATGTTGGATGTGAGATGATGATGCTGGTGCTGTCACAGAAGGAAATGAGAACAAACCTTCAAAGGAAGACGTTCTTTACACTCACAGGTCCCAGAGAGGGCTCACCACGTGCCATGCAGGACCACAGAGGATCCACCAGCAGAAGACAGGAGTGAGCAAAAAGCCTGTTTGAAGACTTTAGTGGATTTCCATGGGAAAGGTGAGGCAGGACAAAGTAAGCAATTTAGGATTGGTTAATGTGATTAATTCCAGTGAGCTTTAAGCTGGAGGGTGCTCTCTAGTTGCCCAGTGCCTGGCTTGGGATTGTGCATGAGTTTGATGAGAAGGTGGTGGGGCAATAAACTTAGGATGCATTGCTTTACATAGGAAAGGAGTGTCCATAGTAAGTTGTTATTTTCTTTAGGAGTTAGCAAGCCCTAGGAGGAGCAGTCTTTCCCCAAATCTGCAAGGCCCCCAAACACCAGAGCATCAAGAATATAGAAAAAAAGAAAATGCAATTAATATAGTTGGGGCTGTGATGAGTGGATGCCAACTAGCCAAAATACAGAGTCTGGGAAAATTGTATTAGAACTCCCTTCCCTTCTTTCCCTTCCATGTGTGTTGGTCCCCAAAACACCCTCTAACAAGCCTTCTGAGTTCAGCATTCCCATTCTACATATCTCCTGTGTGCCAGAGACTGCAAAGAGACCCAGCGGTAGAGAGTAAAACACAATTCTCACCTTGAAGAAGATCGCGGCAGGGGGCCGCACACGCGTGTGTGCTCCAGGGTTTGATGCTGTACACTGTGCGATGATTAGGGTGAGACAGGCCTCATTTCAAATACCACTGCTGCCATTTACTAACTGTGTAATTTGGGGAAAGTCACTTAACCTTTCCATGCTTCAATTTCTTCAACTGTAATATGTCAATAATAACACCAACTAAAGTGGTTGTCATAGAGATTAAATGAGATGGGTATATAAAGAGTTTATTACGGTGTTTGGTCCAATAAATGATGCCGTGCATCCAAAACGCAAAATGTTCTTATGGAAAAAAATATAGTACAGTCTAAGGGAGGTTTAACTCTATCTGGGGATAGGAGCAGAAGTCTTCTTGGAAATGAAGGGTAAGAGGGGATTGTTCATGTGGAGGAGGAGGATATGGTGGCAGTGTGGTCCTACAGAGCCATTAGGTGGTCCATGATACAGCTTCTCACAATCCGCTATTAAAATCCCATGACAGTACAGAAAAATGCAAAAATACATAGCAGAGGATTCCAGACTACCAACCGCCAGAATCTGGGATGAATCCTCCTCCCTTAGTAGCAAAGGTAGGCGGGGCCACCACGATGAAGGAGGCCCAGGTAGCAAGGGGCCCCGGTGCAGATGAAACTGAAGTACACCAAAGGACCTGCCTCGGTCAGGAGACGCACAGACGCAAGTGACAGAAAACCCCACAACCACTGCAAGGCTGAGGAAATGGATTCTCCAAAGGTGACAGTCAAGTGCCAGGCACCCCGCCCGTGTCGTGCAGTGACCCCGGCCTTGCCTTCTGCAGGCCTCGGCTCCCTTTTCACAAACCCTCATCAAGACCACAGGGCAGCTTCAGCAGCTCTGAGCATCATGTCCAGACACAACAAAGCCTGGAAATAGAAAGCAGGGACTGTCTCTTCCTTGTGTCTCTTCCAGAACAAAAGCCTTTCCCAGAAGGCTTCCCACGTCTCACTGGCCAGAATTATACCTCCTGCCCCGGTCAGTAACCGGCAGTGGTGCCTTAGCAGATGCATGTGAAATGGTTTTTCACTTAACTTTCCATGTCTTCACATGCCTAGCTCATTCTCTATTAACATCTGCACAGGCCTGTTAGGGAAATGAAAGTAAGATTGCTAGTTTACACAAATCAAAATCCACCCTCCAGGGCAGAAGATTGAGTCCATCTTACCTAAACCAGAGACCTCATGCAGAGCGGCATGGATGCCCACACAAAACCAAGAATCTGTGTATCGGGAAGACGCTGTGAAAAGAATGAGTTAGCTCAATATATAAAACACAGAAAGTGGAGGGAGAAATGTAAGACACAGACACCAGTAAGACTAGCCCATATCACAAAACCCCCAAATCACAGATGCTGGCATGGTTGTGGAGAAAAGGGAACACTTCTGCACTGCTGGTGGGATTGCAAACTAATACATTCCTTTTAGAAAGATATCTGGAGAACACTTAGAGAACTAAAAATAGACCTGCCATTTGATCCTATAATTCCTCTACTAAGTATAAGACCAAAAAGCACACTACAACAAAGATATTTGTACCAGAATGTTTATTGCAGCCCAATTCATAATTGCTAGGTCATGGAAGAAGCCCAAGTGCCCATGGACCCACAAATGGATCAATAAATTGTGGTATATGTACACCATGGAATATTATGCAGCCCTAAAGAAGGATGGAGACTTTTCCTCTTTCATGTTTACATGGATGGAGCTGGAACATATTCTTCTTAGCAAAGTATCTCAAGAATGGAAGAAAAAGTATGGAATGTACTCAGCCCTACTATGAAACTAATTTATAGCTTTCATAGGAAAGCTATAAGCCAATTATAGCTCAAGAATACAGGTGAAAGGGAGAGGGAGGGGAAGGGAGGGGGGAGGATGGGTGAAGGGAGGGTGATTGGTGAGATCACATCTATGGTTTATCTTTTAAGGGTACATGCGAATCTTTCTAAATGAAGAATATAAATGTCTTAACATAATAACTAAGAAAATGACATGAAGGCTATGTTAAGCAGTTTGATAAGAATATTTCAAATTTTATATAAAAATAGCACACTGCACTCCATGACAGTATCAATGTACACAGCTATGATCTAATAAAAAAAAAAAAGGAAATAATTTTATGGTTGAGGTCACAACATAAGGAACTGTATTAAAGGGTCATGGCATTAGGAGGCATTAGGAAGGTTGAGAACCACTGTTCTAGAGGGAATGACTCAAACTGGCATTAGGAATTGTAAAGGCATTACAGTAAAGGTTATATTTTCCCCTTAAATAAAATATAAAACCTAGCCCACTAGTATAGAACTCACCAAAATCACTACTGAACACAATAGTACACATCTAACACTAGCTAAATCTAAGGTCCATAACCTATTTTTCTACACAAATTCTTTGAGCATCTGATAAAAAGTAACAGATCTTTTCAGAATATACATATTTATAAACGCACATAAATTCTACAAATATTTTTGTGGGGAGAAGTTCACAGATACTCTGAAGTTCATGCATGAACACTCAATGGTCCAGGAATATCAGTGTAAGACTGTCACAAACTAAAACTTTAGCAGTACCAGAAGCTTTAAGCCTAAAGCGAGCCCTCTTCTGAGCTAAAGGAATGAGACCAATGAGCATATAATGAAGAAAACCTTTGTTTAGAAGTTGCAGGTTATTAATGTGATAGAATTCCTTCTAGTACTATGTAACACTCAGTAATCACATCTGATGCTAAATCCAGTGAGCCAATAAAACTACTAAAACATGCCATTGTCCATGATCCAAAAAAGTTACTTACCTCTTGCAGATAGGTTATGTCCCAAGCCCTCAGTTCACTGTCTGAGGCCCCAGTGATGAGTCGCTTCTCTCCTGACACCAAAACCAATCCCCATACCTATAGAGTAAAAAAGATTCAAATAATGATTTTGAAGAGATTCTAGGTTCTAAAATGTGATATTCCAAAAGTACATTGCAGTGAAATTTCTTTGGTACATCAAAGTCAAAGAAAAAGCATATTAAGGCAATCCTTTCAAAATGCACTAAGAAAAATCTCACTTTTACAGAAAAAAAATGATTTGCAGTAAAATTGTTGCTTATGTAATATTAGCAGTTATCTAATCAAATTTGGATAATGGCTGTTCAACATAAATCTTAACCAGAATCTACCCAAATAATGACTTTAAGATTTCTATTCCTTTGATTTCAGCAGTGTCCACAAATATCCAGGAAATGAACAATGAAAATAACATTTTTGCAAATCAAGTCAAGGAATTTAATCTTTTTCTCCTCACTAACTCCAGATATTATGTTTGTGAAAGTCTGATATCAACAAAGCATTGAGGAGGATGCAAAGGATGTGTCAAACAGTCCCCTGAACTCAGCTGAATAGATCTACCTTCAGGAAGCTATTGTAACAGCTACAATTCGCTGTTGGGCAGACATTATATACACAGTGTCATTAAACTTTCCTACAGTAATACAAGTCGATACCTGCTATTTAAAAATAATAAAGTTCATGAATTAAAACCATCCAAGCTCATTTTTTACTAACTGCCAGAGCAGCTGTCCCTGCTCCAGTGCCTAGCACTGCTTCCACCAAACCACCCCCCTGTCTCTCAAGCTGGCACGTGATGACTGTTGTGAGCATTAAAAATAAGGAGCCAAAAGGGCCAGAGAAGAAAACTGCCTTTTCCTTTTTGCCTTGCCATTCTCTCCTTGGGCCCCAAATCTTACATATATGTACCTCAGTTCGATGGCCAACCATTGTTTTGAAGCAGTGCTGGGTATCAAGGTCCCACCATTTCACCGTGGTGTCTTTCCCGCTAAAAGAAGAAATAGTAAAAGAACTTTTTAAGGAAGAATCATTCAACAGGGAGATCAAGGATTCATTTGATGCTTTAAAAAGATGATATACAGCAATAATGTCTAAAGTTCTTATTCTAGCCAAACTTTCTCCTAAAAAGCAAAGATCCTAATACTCTACGTACTTTTTCTTTTTTTGTTGTTTAAGGCAAGTTTACAAGGGAAACAAAGTTTACTGGGGAAGAGAAAAATATGTTTACAAGGCAAGATATGTTCACCAACGACAGTGAATGGGCTACCACTATTGAGACGAAAGGGCAAAGAGACAAAGAGGCCTCCGTGTATTCTCATGCAGAAAATGTTTTACTGATAAAGCACAAAAATGACTGAATTCAGAGTACAAAGGACACAGAACTTGATCCATCATGCTTTCCTTCTTCCAGTGTCCATCATTACAGCACTGCCATTCTCTCAGACCGTCCGACAGAGCACCATCTTAGACACTGCCCAACCCTTTCCACACCCACCTCATCTCTGTGTCCTGGAAACACCCACTCTGTGTTTCTAAGTCTTGACCCCTTCCAGTTCATTTCTGCACATATACCTACCTGAATTTAAGTTCTACTACCTGGATTATCCTAATACCTTCTCATCAGACCTCTTTGTCCACTGCTGTTCTCTCATCCCACCTAATAGACTAGTGTCAGATAATCTCAATTTTTTTAATTTACAGTAGCTCAATGAATCAAAATTAGGCACTTTAGCACCATTCTCAAAACCATCCACTAATTGATTCTTAACCCCTTACTATAATCCCTCTTTGCCAATTAGCTCTCAACTATCTGCTCAAATGCCTCCTCTTCCCTGCCTTTTCACTAATATAAATCTAATACAATCCTCTTTCATTACCAAACTGGGACAAACAAATAAGAACAAGTCAAAATAATCCCTGAAAACCAGATTTGTGAAGTCCATTCCATAAAAATCACACTTTACATTATTTCTTTTCCTTTACATTGCATAAGTTGTAATATATACATTTTCTGTGAGAACTACAAAATCATTCTCTCACAGAATGTGTGTTATCTGAGCAAGACACACTAATGCACCTGTATCCTGTCCTAGAGGCACAAAGCCACCCCTGGTAAGACATTTACAAGATATTCTGCCTTATTACTATGGTTTCTCTAATTACTGCCTAGCAAACTTTAGGATTCTAGCCTTTCCTAGGGATCACTCTTCAGGAATAATTGTTGTATCAGGTTGAAACATATGAAATTGTTGATAGTTGATAATTTTTGACCTACATAAAGGGAAACTTTGAAGGTTTCAACCTAATGGACATTCAGACGGCCTACAGAGTATGGTACATCTCTCCTCAGAAGGCGGGTCACATCAAACACCTGGTATTCACATTTGCCCATTGCTCCATATTCTGTTTTCCTAACTTTTCAGGGATCCAGAAAGCAAACAAAGCTCATTTCATAAAAGTTGTGTCAAAAGGTTAAGGAACATGGAATGGCTGATATTGGAATAAAAGAACCACATCCTTATGTTGACCTAATTTCCATAGACTGGACATGAACTACATGTACCTATCAGTAGTAGGCCTAGTTTCTTATGTTCACCTCATATGTTGACCACCTCTGTATGTTAACCAGTTTTTTTTTTTTTTTTTCTTTTTTGAGACAGAGCCACAAGCGGTCCCCCTGGGTAGAGTGCCATGGCATTACAGCTCACAGCAACCTCCAACTCCTGGGCTCAAGTGAGTCTCCTGCCTCCACCTCTCAAGTAGCTGGGACCACAGGCGCCCGCCACAACGCCCGGCTATTTTTTGGTTGCAGCCGTCATTGTTGTTTGGCGGGTCCGGGCTGGGGATTAGAACCCGCCACCCTAGGTGTACGTAGCTGGCGCCTCAGCCGGTTGAGCTATAGGCGCCGAGCCCAGAGTACTTAGTCTTATTGAACCTCAGTTTCCACAAGTATGAAGTGGTAGAAAATAATCAACTTCTTAGAATTAGTGTGAGGATTAAATACCAAAAGTGGGGGAAAGAGGAAGCAAAAGGAAAACAAGTATTAGCAAAGAGAGCTTAAAAAATATTAGATGGGAAAAGGAAATAAAAGAGGTATTTTTTAAACCTAAAAATGATGAAGCAAGCAGGTAATTCAAATATGTTTGCAGGGACATTAAAAAAAAATCAAGTATGTCCTGCTATCTCATCTTTTGTAACATACAACATTAACAAGGTTATGATATGTAAGGGTTCTTTTAGCTCTAAAACTGTATCACAAAATGATAGTATGTTGCAAATATCTATTCTAGCAATTTTTCTTCTTTTTTTTTTTTTTTTTTTGAGACAGAGCCTGGGTAGAGTGTCATGGTGTCACAGCTTACAGCAACCTCCAACTCCTGGGCAATTCTCTTGCCTCAGCCTCCCAAGTAGCTGGGACTATAGGTGCCCACCACAATGTCCAGCTATTTTTTGGGTGTAGTTGTCATTATTGTTTCAAACTCTCCAGCCCTGGTATATGTGGCTGGTGCCTTAGCCGCTTCAACTACAGGTGCTGAGCCAATTTTTCTGTTTCTGTTTTTTTTTGGAGACAGAGTTCACTATGTCCCCTTGGTAGAGTACTGTTGAGCTGCAGCTCACAGCAAGCTCAGACTTGAGCCTAAGTGATTCTCTTGCCTCAGCCTCCCAAGAAGCTAGAACTACAGGTGCCCACCATGGCGCCTGGCTATTTTTAGCTGGCCCAGGTCAGGTTCAAACCTACCACCCTTGGTGTATGTGGCGGGTGCTATAACCACTGTGCTATGGGCGCTGAGCTCCTAGCAATTCTTAAGAACTTTTAGCTCTGTGCCACTTTGAGAAAAAAATAACACACCCCACACATTTTTTGATAAAAGCTAGGATTCTACATGATGTGGCTTGATCAAGTTAAGTGCAGGTGGACATAAAGTTTGTGTGCAATTTAAAATACTTTCACGTAGAGTTATCCTGTATAACATCCAAAGTGTTGACTATCCAAAGTGTTCTGTGGTCTCCAGTATCTTTTGCACACACTCTCTTTTGTTGCAATTTCTAAGAACTGAGGCCTCCAATGATGCTTACAACTTGTAAGTAATAGTTACCCTGAAGACTATAGGCTAAGATAAGCAGAAATAATGAACCCCTAAAAATCTGTAGCTCTTTTTTTTTTTTTGAGACAGAGCCTCAAGCTTTCCCCCTGAGTAGAGTGTCGTGGCATTACAGCTCACAGCAACCTCCAACTCCTGGGCTCAAGCGAGTCTCCTGCCTCCGCCTCCCAAGTAGCTGGGACCACAGGCGCCCACCACAACGCCCTGCTACTTTTTGGTTGCAGCCAATCATTGTTGTTTGGCAAGTCCGGGCTGGGGATTCGAACCCGTCACCTTAGGTGTACGTGGCTGGCGCCTTAGCCGGTTGAGCTATAGGCGCCAAGCCAAAAATCTGTAGCTTAAAACAACAAAGATTTATTTCTCACTCACTTTACATATCTACAATGGGCTAGTGAAGAGCTCTGCTCCATAGAATCCTCTGCTGGAACTCAGGCTTAAATAATGCTATGTGCAGCTGCAGAAAGAAAAGAAAGTTCTGGAAGGTCTCATACTGGCAATTAAATGATCCGCCTGGAAGTGACACACTCACTTCCATTCACAACTCTTTGGTCAGAACTGTTCACACAGCCCAATGACAAAGGGGTAGAAGTGCCAGATGGAGGAGAGCCAAAAACCATTACTAAGCAGTATAAATGACTACTCCAAGGCTCCGTCTAAATGACACATATGAAAAAGGTTAAATGTTTTTAGTGATATAGATCTGAGAAATTATTAATTCTGATAATCATAAGATCATTTAACAAAATTAGGAATTTAAACAAACAATTATTTGTTTAAATTAGGATTTAAACAAATCTATGCCAAGAGCTTGCTTGCATACATACCTATATATTGGTATTTATATAGACATGGATAACTGCATATACACGTAAGTACATTCTCCAAAAGATGTAGTACATTTCCAGGGAAATAGAAATGGCAATGGTAACCCAAATTTAAGGCTTTTAAAAAGAGCCACTTATTTATTCCTAATGTTAAGTTTCTAATGCCACAATTAATTAGGAGTAATTTTTTAAATAAAAGCACTGAATATATAATCAAAAGTTAGCAACAGCACACACTTAAAAGCCTACATAGGTCACAGAAAAAGCAAGTGAGTGAAATGAGACATTAAGAAATTGTGAGGGCTCGGCGCCTATGGCTTCAGTGGCTAAGGCACCAGCCACATACACCTAAGGTGGCAGGTTCAAATCCAGAGTTGGAGGTTGCTGTGAGCTGTGATGCCATGGTAGTCTACCCAGGGGGAACAGTTTGAGGCTGTGTCTCAAAAAAAAAAAAAAAAAGAAAAGAAAAGAAAAGAGAAATTGTGAGCACTACAGAATTTATGGCTCACGCAATTTATTTTTTTTTTCCTGCAGTTTTTGGCCTGAGCTGAGTTTGAACCTGCCACCTCTGGTATATGGTACCGGTGCCCTACTCCTTTGAGCCACAGGCACCACCCAGTAAGAAAATTTCTTGAAATATTTGTTTGAATTACTTCTCATTTTTGTTTCTGAGAATCCTAATATTTGACAATTGAAACAGACTGAGCTTTCTCTTCTTGTCCATATTTTGCATTTTTCTTTACTACTATTATTTATTAGTTTTTTGCAGTTTTTGGCTGGGGCTGGGTTTGAACCCATCACCTCCCGCATATGGTATCGACACCCTCCTCCTTTGAGCCACAGGCACTGCCCCTATTATTATTTTTAAATAGTCTCACTCTGTTGTCCTTGGTAGAGTGCTGTGGCATCATTAACTCACAGCATCCTCAAACTCTTGGGCTCAAGGGATCCTCTTGCCTCCGCCTCCTAAGTACCTGAGACTACAGGCTCCTGCCACATGCCCAGCTAATTTTTCTATTTTTAGTAGAGAAGGGATCTCACTCTTGCTCAGGCTACTCTGGAGCTCCTGAGCTCAAGCAATCTATCTGCCTCAGCCTCCTAAAGTGCTAAGATTACAGCATAAGCTACCACATCCAGCCCACATTTCACCATTTTAGACTTTTTTCTAAACAGAGTCTCACTTTGTCACCCTTGATAGAGTGCCATAGCATCAGAGCTCACAGAAACCTCAAACTCTTGGGCTCAAGTAATTCTCTTGCCTCAGCCTCTCAAGTAGCTGGGACTACAGGCATCTGCCACAATGCCTGGCTATTTTTAGAGAGCACATCTTGCTCTTGCTCAGGCTAATCTCAAACTCCTGAGCTCAAACAATCCACCCACCTCAATCTCCAATAGTGCTAGGATTACAGGAGTGAGCCACCATGCCTGGCCTCAATATTTTTAGACTTTTAAATTTAAATTCTAGTTCCCCAGGCACTCCTGTCATTGACCAATGGGATCATGAACAAAGGTATGGTGGCAGGGATGGAAGGTATAAATGGGCTCCAAAATATGATTTCCACTCACCAAGGCCAATTTGGTTGTGCTGAGTACTCACTTTGGCAGCAGAGGTCAATACTTGGCCCCTAAAACATCATGCGTTGGTGTGATTAGCCAGCTATCTGGTGGCAGGTTGATTATACTGAATCACTTCTATCACAAAAAGGGCAGGATTTGCTTTTACTGGAATAGGTACTTCACAGCAGATGAAGAGCAGTAATGGCCCCATGCTCATGGAATTCATTGGTCTTACCATGTTCCCCAGCATGGAAGAGTGAAAAGGACTTTTTAAAATATAGTCACAGTGATGCTAGCTGGTATTACTTTATAAGACTAGGGAAGGGTTCTCCAGGAGACTGTATATGCTCTGAATCAGTATCCAACATATGGTGCTGTTTCTGCCACAAACAGGATTCACAGATCCAGTAATCAAGGTGTGGAAATGAGAGTGACACCACTTCTTATTACCCTTAGTGACCCAGTAACAAAATTTTTGCTTCTTCTATCTGTAATTTTATGCCCTGATGGCCTACGAATCTCAGTTCTAAAGGAAGGAATACTTCCATCTTATGGAGACACAATAATGATTCCCCTGAACTGGATGTCAAGATTGCTACCTGGCCACTTGGAACTCCTAAGGCCTCTGAATCATCAGGCAAAGAAACTTAACATTGTGTTAGCTGGAGTGCTTGAACTTGACTACCATGGAGAAACTGCCAAATGTCATGCACAATGGAAGAAAGGAAAACAATATCTGGAATATAAGAAATCCCCTAGGGCAGCAGTTTTCAACCTGTGGGTCGAGACCCACAAGAACTGTATTAAGAGACCCTGGCATTAGAAAGGTTGAAAACCACTGCCCTAGGGCATCTCTAAATAACATCATGCCCTGTGATCAAAGTCAATGGAAAACTACAAGAACCGGCTCGGCACCTATAGCTCAACCGGGTAAGGAGCCAGCCACATACACCTAAGGTGGCGGGTTCGAATCCCCAGCCCGGACCTGCCAAACAACAATGACGGCTGCAACCAAAAAAAAAAATAGCCAGGCGTTGTGGCGGGAGCCTGTGGCCCCAGCTACTTGGGAGGCAGAGGCAGGAGACTTGCTTGAGCCCAGGAGTTGGAAGTTGCTGTGAGCATGATGCCATGGCACTCTACCCAGGGGACAGCTTGAGGCTCTGTCTCAAAAAAAAAAAAAAAAAAAAAAAAAACTACAAGAACCAATTCAGGCAAGACTACAAATGGCCCAGACCTATCAGGAACAAAGGGTTGGGTTACCCCTAAGAGATAAAAAACCATGAAAAGCTAAAATACTTGCTGAAAGCAAAGAGAGTACAGAATGGGCAGTGTAGAAGGTAGTTATGAATAACAAAGACTTTAAGTTATAGAATATCCAGGAGAAGAGCAACCACCATCCCAGTGCCCTGCATCCTCTTCAGGGTAAAGGGTTAGTATGCTTTAGGTTGTACACAGAATAGTTATATTGTGACCTTTTTGTTACATTTACCTGGAGATTAAATACAGTTTTAGGAGATACATATGGGTGCCAAGTTGAAAAGAGGAAGACTTCTGATAATTTTATGTGTCAACTTGCAGTGGTTCTAGATGAGGTTAAAATTTAAAGCAATGAACCCTGAGTAAGCAGACTGGCCACCATAATGTAGGTGGGCCTCATCCAATCATCTGAAGGCCTGAATAGAACAAAAAGACTTGCCTTTCCAGCCAACTGCCTTCAGCGTTCATCTGTACCACCAGCTCTCCTGGGTCTTTCTGTATATCTCCTACTAGGTCCTATTTCTCTAGAGAACCCTAAAACACACGGAGTTTTAATTTATGTTATTATTACTACCTTCTCATTCTGTTTCTTGTATTTTCTTCTATGTATTATGTACACATCTGGTCAGTTGCATAATAGACAATGTGTGTACAGGCTAAACTAAATCCCTCAAAAAGATGCTGACGTCCTACCCCCATATCTGTGAATGTAACCATTATTTACAAATACAGTCTCTGTAGACACAATAAAGTTAAGATGAGGTTATTAGGGTAGGCTCTAATTCAACAGAGGGCATTTCCTCTCTATTAGGCCTAGCCTAATAACCTCATCTTAACTTTATTGTTAAGAGGAAGACAGAGACAAAAAAAGACCATGTGACAAGTAGAAACTGCAGTGATATAGCTACAAATCAAGGAATGCCAAGGATTAGTAGCCACTACCATAATTTAGGAATACACAGGAAGGATTCTACCTAGATTCTCAGAAGCAGCAAGATGTGTTGTTACCTTAATTTTCTATAGAAGGGTGAAAGAATTCCTCTTATACTTCTAGAGCTATGACAGAATAAATTTCTGTTGTTTTAAGCTCTCAGTTTGTGGTACTTTGTTAACGGCAGTATTAGGAAACCAGTAAAATGTGACACTCAAAGATTTTATATTTAATATATCTACACTCAAATTAATATATGGGACAAGTACATCATCTCCAACTTTCTCCCACTACAAATAATATGGCAATGAATATCCATATACACTCCTATAAATATCTTGAGATCTATGTCTAAAAATCAAATTACTGCCCAACCTTTGGGCTTCTCTGGGCCACAGTGGAAGAAGAGTTGTCTTAAGCCACACATTAAATACTAACAAAAAGTGATGAGCCAAAAAAAAAAAAAAAATTCTATGCACAATTTTTGTGATAACTGCCACCACAGATAAAGAAAAAGTCCTGGCTTGGTGCCTGTGGCTCAAGCGGCTAAGGTGCCAGCCACATACACCTAAGGTGGCAAGTTCGAATCCAGCCCAGTTCACCAAACAACAATGACAGCTGCAACCAAAAAATAGCTGGGCGTTGTGGCAGGCACCTGTGGTCCCAGCTACTTGGGAGGCAGAGGCAGGAGACTCGCTTTAGCCAAGGAGTTGGAGATTGCTGTGAGCTGTGCTGCCATAGCACTCTACCCAGGGGGACAGCTTGAGGCTCTGTCTCAAAAAAAAAAAAAAAAAGTCTTCATGTAATAATTCCAATTATGCAGCAGCCTGTTCAGTCTTTTAAAATTGTAGAGCCAAGGGTCAATGCCCATTGCACAGTGGTTACAGCACCAGACACATACACTGAGGCTGGTGGGTTTGAACCCAGCCTGGGCCAGTTAAAAAACAATGACTATTGCAACAAAAAATAGCCTGTGTTGTGGTGGGCACCTGTAGTCCCAGCTATATGGGAGGCTGAGGCAAGAGAATCGCATAAGCCCAAGAGTTTGATGTTGCTGTGAACTGTGAGGCCACAGCACTCTACCGAGGGCAACATAGTGAGACTCTCAAAAAAAAAAAAAAAAAAACTTGTCGAGCCAAGTCTCAAGTTTGCAATCACTAATATAGAAAACTCACATATCAGCTCAGCGCCTGTGGTTCAAGTGGCTAAGGGGCCAGCCACATACACCTGAGCTGGCGAGCTCGAATCCAGCCTGGGTCCACCAAACAACACTGACGGCTGCAACCAAAAAAATAGCCAGGTGTTGTGGCGGGAACCTGTAGTCTCAGCTACTTGGGAGGCGGAGGCAGGAGACTTGCCTGAGCCCAGGAGTTGGAGGTTGCTGTGAGCTGTGATGCTACAGCACTCCACCCAGGGCAACAGCTTGAGGCTCTGTCTCAAAAACAAAACAAACAAACAAACAACAACAACAACAACAACAAAAAAAACGGGTTTTAAAAAAATCTTTTTAATTGTAAAATTGGGCAATATAAAACTAGTGGGGTATTTGACATTGCTTTTGAGAAACTGATGAATCCATATTTGGTACAATGGAAGCAGTTGCAATTCTCAATGAGTTCTCAAGGTGTTCATCAGATAATTTGGTTCTGATTTTACTGTTAATATGCTTCACTCTTGAAAATAGTTCTTGCAAATGTAGGTACTGCCAAAAAGCACATAAAGTGTGATTGTGAAGCAAGGGACCTTTGTCACTAGATAAGACCTATCAAAGTCCAGTAAGGAGACATGACCATGTAAAGAGACAAGTCCAGTAAAGAGACATGGAGTTGAATGTCAGACTCCAGCTCCGTGCATTTGAAAACTGGTAGATAACATATTTATGTCAACTGAAAATGGAGTTGCAAATGGACCAAAATATTATTTCCCTAGAAATCTCAAAATCTGTTTTCAAATTCTTGTATCAAGTTGAAAACAGGGCTGCATATTTTTGACTGTTCACAGGACTGTACTTAGCCAACATGTCCAAATGCATAAAATTGCCTTAATTTCAGCTTGCCATAATTTGTTTCATTTGGAACACTGTTATGGTTTGAAACATTCTATTCATAGTTGGTTTTCACCTTGAAGGTGTATGTTTCACTCTTTAAATGTGTAGCTAAATGCACTAAAAATGCTAAATCTGTAAGCCATTTTTCATCACTGAAGTCCAGGACAAATAAATTTGATTTCTGATATCATAACAGCCTTGTTAACATGCCACAAATCATAAAATCTTTTCAACATTTGGCCTTGACTTAGCCATCTTACTAAGGAAAACTAAATGATGTCACCATAGTCCGCATCCATATTTTTAAGGAATTCCTGGAACTGGTGATAAATCCATCCCTTGGCCTTTAATGAAATTCAAGTTCCAATGACTTGCGTGATATTCTCTTTTTTTTTTTGAGACAGAGTCTCACTATGTCACCCTGGGTAGAATGCCGAGGCATCACAGCTCATAGCAACCTCAAACTCTTGGGCTTAAGTGATTCTCTTGCCTCAGCCTCCCAAGTAGTTAGGACTACAGGTGCCCACCACGACACCCGGCTATTTTTTGGTTGTAGCTGTCACTATTTGGCAGGCCCGGGCTGGATTTGAACCCACCAGCTCTGGTATATGTGGCTGGCGCCCTAATCGCTGAGCTATAGGCGCGGAGCCACGGTCTCCATTTTTAATGCTTCTGCACATACATTTTCTTCATGTACTATACAATCATACTTCATCGAACTTGAGTTTTGAGCAGCAAATGCCTTGTCATCTATTAATTTTACAAGTCCTTTTCTTTACCTACCATTCCCGGGGCACCATCAGTAACTATCCAGATATGTTGACAAATGGACAAAGAAAATGGCTTTAACTTATTTTTTTACTGCTTTACATAAATCTCTTAATTTGGTTGTATCTTTTAACAGCACTAAAAAAAGCCATTTCTAGAGTACATTATATTTGTCAATAATACTTCTAACAAAAATGGCAAGTTGAGCCATATTTGTAGCATCAGTGCTGTCATCCATTGCAAAGCATAAAATTTAAAATTAGCAGCTTTATTCTCCAAACTTCTTTTGATAGACTTTCCAATTTCTTCCATTTACTGGGCTATAGTCTGAAGAGACAAAGTGATTTCAGAAACATCCCTGCTTTTTTTTTTAGGGCAAATTATATCTCACACGCTTTCCATACATTGCTTAACAAACTCACTTTTAGTAAATGGTTTTGATTTTTTTGGTCATCAAATATGCTAACACATAACCAGCTTTTGCTATGGAATACATCTGAGTTGTAACTTTTTAAAAAACATTTTTTTTCCTTTTTAAGATTTTATTTATTTTTTAGAGATAGAGTCTTATTTTGTTGCCCTCGGTAGGGTGCCATAATGTCACAACTCACAGCAACCTCCAGCTCTTGGGCCTAGGCAATTCTCTTGCCTCAGTTCCTGAATAGCTGGAACCACAGGTGCCCACCACAAGTCCTGGCTATTTTTTGTTGCAGTTCGGACAGGGCCAGGTTCAAACCCACCACCCTCAGTATATGGGGCCTGCGCCCTACTCACTGAGCCACAGTTGCTGCCCAAAACATTTTTGTTGAGAAGACAGCTTTTTTCAGTTCCATTATTGTTGTTACAACACAACCCTTCATATTCACTGAATATGGCAGCATGTTTTTGCATATAATGCCTTTTCAAATTATAGTCTTTGAAAACTTACACAAATTCCCTACAAATTAAGCAGAGTGCCTTACTATTTGCTTCAACAAAAAAGTCACCTATTGGTCAATTCATAATTGCCGAGTCATGGAAGCAACCTAAGTGCCCATCAACCCATGAATGGATCAACAAACTGTGGTACATGTATACCATGGAATATTATGCAGCCATTAAAAAGATGGAGGCTTTACATCTTTTACATTTACCTGGATAGAAATGAAGTATTCTTCTTAGAAAAGTATCCTAAGAATAGAAAGATAAATATCCAATGTACTCCATACTAATATGAAATCAATACATAAATAATTACATGTTCCTAAGAACAATAAAACACTATCATAATCCAGTTCAAGGGGAGAGGACAGGGGAGGACATATGGCAAAAGGAGGGAGGGTAGGAGGTGGGATCTCACCTAATGTGCACATTGTGAGGGTGTATAACATGCCCCCTGGGTGAGGGGCTCTTCTACAAATGGAACTTTACCCTGGAAGTGAGAACAATGTAACCTAAATATTGTACCCTCATATTAATTTGAATAAAGTTAAAAAAAAAAAAAACAAAAATGTCACCTGTCCACTTTTCACTGAACTACATCCATAATTTTTTTCTTTTTGAGTTCTGTTTTCTTTTGAGACACTGTAGAAGCCATGCTGGGATTAAAAAAATAATAGATAAGGGACTATATTACTTTTATTAGGAAAATTAATTGACAGGAAAATAGTAAGGTTCTATTCTTGAAAATACTTGCTCACTAATTGGCACATCTCAGCTGCCAATGCAGGGTAAGGTGGAGGGCTGACTGTAAAGTGTGGTGAGTGATGTACAAGGCACCACTGAGGTGTGAAAGTACTATTAATAATCAAATAAGAATGATTACCTGACTTTTTTTTTTTCAGACAGTCTCACTTTGTCAACCTTGGTAGAGTGCCGTGACATCACAGCTCACAACACCCTCAAACTCTTAGACTCAAGTAATTTTCTTGCCTCAGCCTCCTAAGTAGCTGGGACTGCAGACATCTGCCACAGTGCCCAGCTATTTTTAGAGGCAGGGTCTTGCTCTTACTCAGGCTGGTCTCGAACCTGTGAGCTCAGGCAATCCACATGCCTTGGCCTCCCAGAGTGCTAGGATTACAGCCGTGACTTCTTTTTTTTTAAGAGACTCACTTTTAGAGTCTCACTTTCTTGCCCCTGGTAGAATGCTGTGGAGTAATAGCTTACAGCAACCTCAAACTCTTGGGCTCAAGTGATCTCTTACGTCAGCCTCCCAAGAAGCTAGGACTATAGATACCAGCCACAACACCTGGCCATTTTTTTTTTTAGAGACGGGGGTCTCTCTCGCTCTTGCTCAGCCTGGGGTCTAAGTCATGAAGCTCAAAGTATTCACCCACCTCAGCCACCCAGAGTGCTGGGATTAGAGGTGTGAGCCACTGCACCTGGCCAGGTTATCTGATTTCTAAATAACATTACAATGCCTAACTTGCAATGGTAGGTTGAAATATTGTTAATCATCACTGCCTCACCAAGTCACCACAAGCACATGTGACATCTGATGGTGTCAATTCAACTATACATGTTTGGAAGGTAACATGCTGGAAGCTGCCCACTGCCATAAAATTGAGCCACACACACATACAAATAGCAAGAGCATATGTACGTTTGACGTGACATTCCAACACAAAGTTGTTGTCTACAAAAGTAATGCTCAAGAACTGTGCAATTGAGTTCCACCAAAAAAAAAAAAAATGACATTTTAAGTAAGTTTATGATTTTGTATTGGGCCGTACTCATAGGCATCCTGAGCCATTATGCCCCTGTTCTAGATATTAAATCCCTTATTAGGTTTTACATTTGGAAATTATCTGCTCCCATCCTATCATGATATCCCTTCAATGCACAGCAGCACTATTCATTCCAAAGTAAGCAAATTCCTTCTATTTTGACAGAAGCAACATGTTTTTAAAATTTTATATACAGAGTCCTTCCCTACTACTATTACAAAGATAATCTGTCAATATTTCCTTCTATTACTTTATAGTTATACCTTCTATATTTCTTATCTACTTCTTTTTTTTTTTTAAAAGACAGAGTCTCATTATGTCACCCTCAGAGTGCTATGGCATCACAGCTCACAGCAACCTCAAACTCTTGGGCTTAATTTAAGGGATTCTTTTTAGCTCAGCCTCCCAAGCAGCTGGGACTATGGATGCCTGCCACAACGCCTGGCTATTTTTTTTTTTTTTTTTTTTTTTAGACAGAGCCTCAAGCCGTCCCCCTGGGCAGAGTGCCGTGGCATCACAGCTCACAGCAACCTCTAACTCCTGGGCTCAAGCGAGTCTCCTGCCTCCGCCTCCCAAGTAGCTGGGACCACAGGCGCCTGTCACAACGCCCGGCTATTTTTTTGGTTGCAGCCGTCATTGTTGTTTGGCGGGTCCTGGCTGGGGATTCGAACCTGCCACCTTAGGTGTACGTGGCTGGCGCCTTAGCCGGTTGAGCTATAGGCGCCGAGCCCTGGCTATTTTTTTGTTGTAGTTGTCATTGTTGTGCAGCAGGCCTGGGAAGGTTTGAACCAGCACTGGTATATGTGGCTGGTGCCCTAAACCATTGGGCTATGGGTGCCGAACCTCTACTTTGATATGTTTAATTTCTAAGAGATCACTTTTACTCTGATGCTCTCTATAGTTTCACAATAACCAGTAAGCTTCTTTAGCCCTTTGAATCAATGAGTTTCTTCCAAAGTTTTTTCTTCCCTGTATCACTTTTGCTTCTAAACTTACTTGCTTCTATCTTTCATATTACTTATAGGTTTTCCACAATTGTCTGGTAATCTCCAGCTGTCCATTCACACAATAGACTAAGATACTAAATCGGGGGGTCCTCAAACTTTTTAAACAGGGGCTAGTTCACTGTCCCTCAGACTGTTGGAGGGCCACACTGTGGGCCCCAGGACAAGTCAGGGGCTAAGCAGGACAGGCAGTGGCGGGTGGACCAGATAAACGTCTTAGGCAGGCCGTAGTTTGAGGACACCTGTACTAAATGCTGTTTAGAAATTCTGTATGAGGCTATGACTGGTAGGTTTTAGTGTACAGTAGCAGTTCTTAAAATGTGGTCTGGGAATTCCTCACAGCCACCAAAGGATAACTTTCAGAGAGTAGTATTAAAGTCAAAACAAAAACATTTTCATTAATAGACATTAAGACATTATGTATTTTATTGACATTCACTCTCTTAAGAGCATATAATAAATTTTCCAGAGGCTATCTATATGATGTGAGATACCACAGAGAGCAAATATATAAGCAGATATTAAAATTTAGTCAATTTCTGTTACTCTGGAAATGAGATTCACAAAACTACAAAGCTATGCTACTTTAAACTTTGGAAAATTTGGGGAAAATATTTTTCATAAACAGTGAATCATCTAACATATGTAATAGACTTATTATTCTTATTCTTAAAGGTTACTTGATGTTTTTATTTTTATAATTTAGTTGACATTCAACTATAGTTTAGTTCAACTATAGTTCACATTAACAAAAAAGCTGAGCTGAGCACAGTGGCTCATACCTCTAATTCCAGTGACTTGGGTAGCTGAATCAGGATCACTTAAATCTAAGAGTTTGAGATCAGCCTGGGCAAGACAGAGCCTGTCTCTACAAAAAAATGAGAAAAATTAGCAGGCATAGTGGTATGTGCTTAGACCCAGCTACACAGGAGGCTATGGCAGGAGGACTACTTGAGTCTAAATGTTCAAGGCTACAATGAACTATAGTAATGCCACTGCATCACTGGTGATAAAGCAAAACCCCATCCATTTATTAAAAAAATTTATATATATTAAAGTCTTAGAAGTTTGTTTCTAGTCTAATGGTATTCAATCTCGAAAGTCATAGCCAGTTATAAAAATACTTCCTGAAATGTATTACTGACAATGTACACTAAGACAGACCAATATTTTATAATATTGGAATATATATATAAATATAATCTATACAAAATTAATCACCATTTCATATTTAACAGTATTTCTGTCAAAAGCTAGGTTTTGTCCTTTAGTTTCTGGGTGCTTACTTTGCTGGTGGTCCATTGTGATAGTCAGTGTGTAGAATAGGTTGAAGTATTTCCTGAAGCGCTGGTCTTGTTGTGGCAAACTTTTTCAATGTTTGCATATCAGTAAAAGATTTCATTTCCCCATCAATTTTAAAGCTTAGCTTAGTAATCTTACAACCCTTTTCATAATTTATACCTCTAAAACCATGAAATTTACAAAATGATTCAAGTCTCTTGGTTCAGATTTTATCACTGATATCCAATAGCTTTCCTTTAGCCAATAACACAGTGGTTCTCAACTTTCCTAATGTGGCAACCCTTTAATTCAGTTCCTGTGGGCCGTGACCCACACGTTAAGAACCACTGAAATAACACATTAATGATTTCACCTTAAAAAAAAACAAAAAAGAGGGAGGTGTTCTGGCAGTGCCTGTTGCTCAGTGGGTAGGGCTCCAGACCCATATACAGAGGGTGGCAAGTTTGAACCTGGCCCCGGCCAAACTGCAACAAAAAAATAGCCGGGTCTTCTGGTGGAAGCCTGTAATTCCAGCTACTTGGGAGGATGAGGCAAGAAAATAGCCTAGGCCCAGGAGTTGGAGGTTGCTGTGAGCTGTGATGCCACAGCACTCTACCAAGGGCAATAAAAAAAAAAAACTAGAACGAAGGAGGTGTTCTGTTGCTCTTATAACCTCTTTTAAGGAAGAAAAGATGTGGGGGATGAATCTAATCATAAGTCTATTGCCTCACTTTAGGGGGTTTGCCTCTCTGTTCTTTAGAGGTTATATTTAACAGGAAGTTGACATAATTTGGGGGCAAAGATTTCTTATGAAAAACTTTGGAAGAATTAAGTGAAAAAATAAAAAACTGCTAGGGGGAGAGTCCTCAATAACTTTAAAGCAGTTAAAGGGGTCCTGAAATTAAAGTTGAGAACTGCCACTGTAGAGTAATAGGGACATAGTAAGTTTCAGCATCAGTACTGGTTAAGACTATGGCTTTACTTTTAGACGGGTTAGTTTTCCCAGAGAGCACTCTCCTGACCTCTTCCTGGGAAGGCAGAAATCTAGATCCTAGTATCCAAAGAGGCAAAGAGGGTCAAGGCACTGAGGTCTCAACCTTTCATATGTAGATTTTCTATTTAATCACCATTTTAGGTTTAGAAGCCCTGTCCCCTCATCTATATCTGGTATATTCTCTTCTATAATAAGCTTCAGCTTTCTGCCTTGTTACTAAAGAGGCAAACTGCACAAAATGCAGGAAGGGAGCTAGAAGTCTAATTGCCCTTTTTAAAGTCTTACAACTAGTAATCTAGGTTTTATCCTTGCCCTACACTACATCTTTAAAGGTACTGGTGCCTCTAATTCCTTAGTTTTTCTGGGGTTCTTTGGCATGATTTGGCTTCTTTCTTATAGCTTCCATTTCTGCCCGTTTAGTTTCAACTTTTTGGGTACACTAAATTGGTTGCCACCCATTCATTCACTTTTCAGTTTTCAAACTGATTTCTTTTGTCCCTCTTCCTTGTTTGTCTATTCTTCTGGATTTATACCTTACATAAGGCCAAGGCTGGGTGCCGTGGCTGATGCCTGTAATCCTAGCACTTTGGGAGGCTGAGGAGGGTGGATTACCTAAGGCTCAGGACTTTGAGACCACCTGTCTTTAAAAATAGCCAGGGGCTGTGGCGGGCATCTGTAATCCCAGCTACTTATGAGGCTGAGGCAAGAGGATGGCCTGTGCCCAAGAGTTTAAGGTTGCTGTGAGTAATGACGGCATGGCATTCTACTGGCATTCTACTGGCACTCTACGAGGGTGACAGAGTAAGACACTGACTCAGACAAAAAACAAAAAAAACTATTTTACTGTAACATCAAGCAGAAACAAAGATAACACACAGTTCAGCCTACGTTTTCACCCCTTTCTATTTAATCTGTGTCCTTCTACTTTATTTATAACCTACTCCATCCAATGAAATTATTTTTAAAAATCCTATTGTAACTTTTAAGTACATACATTTAAGCCATTAATTGTAATTGTTTATATCACTATTTTGCTTTGTTTCATTTATCCTTCATTCTCTTTACTTCCTATTCTCCCTTTCTCTGTCTTTTTATCATGTTTTCTCTGTCAGCATACCATTTTTTACCTAGGTAGAAAGGAGTCCTTTAAAAAATTGGGGGGTCATTTTATGAATAATTTACAGAAAGACAAAGAGATAGAGCAAGACAATGTTTTTATAGATTTTTAAAAGAATTTAAATACAGCAAACTTCTTTGTATCAAAAAAATTTTTAGATACATGAACATCATTAAAGACGAAAGACCACTATCATGGTACCTTTTTTTTCCCCCCTAAGGAAAAAGGCATAGTTCAGGTTTGTGTTGTGTAATACTCCTTCTGAATGGCTAAACTGGATAAAAATACTGAACTTTTTCTCCTTAGAAATATATTGTAATGTGGTGGGTTTGAATCTAGCCCGGGCCTGCCAAAACAACAATGACGGCTGCAACCAAAAAATAGCCAGGTGTTGTGGCGGGTACCTGTGGTCCCAGCTAATTGGGAGGCTGAGGCAGGAGCCCAGGAGTTGGAGGTTGTGCTACCCAGGGGGATAGCTTGAGGCTCTGTCTCAAAAAACAAAGAAAAAAAAGAAATATATTGTGCATTCATCAGAAATATCTTGTGCATTCATCAATTCTTAACTTTGAGAAAATTCACATAGGTTATGGTCCCCTCAATAATCACAGTCTGAGCTTACACTTACATGATCACTTTCATTATCATTACTAGAGTCTAGAGCAGGAATATCTAAAAGAACTTAGTACAATGATGAAAATGTTCTGTATCTGTGCAGTCCAACATGGTAGCTAGCCACGGTGAAGTACTCCCTCTATATAACTCCTTAAAAGTGTTTAGTGTGACTGAGGATGATTTAGGAATGGAATCTTAAATTTTAATTAATTTAAATACAAATAGATGTGGCTACCACATGGGACAGCTCAGGCCTGGAGTGCTACTTCTCTATTTGTATTTATCTTCTACTTTGTATGTCTCCCAAATTCTTATATACCATTTCAAACGTAAGAATGCAATAATTGAGCAATGCAATGAGGAAATGAAAAATGGCTTTTTAACTATTGCATCTTCCTTGTAGGAGAGTGTATAGCTCTTTATTATTTTAAGTCTTTCTTGGCAAAGTATGAAATAATTGATAATAATGAAATTCTTTAGGTAAATAGCAAAATAGTCCAGGAAATCCCATAGTATACCTTAGGTTTATAAAAAAGGGCCTAATAGATACTATTACGTGAAAGATAGAATGATTTTTTTTAATAAGTAAATTTTCTCTTTGTTCTTTGGAAGATCTCTAAGAAAGAATAAAAAGTCACACAATACCAAGCCAGTTAGAACTGCTCAAAAAAAAATTAAAAATTAATATTACTACAACTGACTCTGACTCTGATATCCCCCAAATTAAGCTAGTTTTGCTAGATTCGAGACATGTAGTTTATTTCCATTGTTTTTGTGGTTACTCTTAAGTTAAAAAAGAGCAGCAGGAGTAAATATGTATTAAGTGTGTGCATGCACTAAGCAGTATTCCAATAGCTTTGTATTTATTTTACTTAATCCTCCCAACACTAGGAGATGATATTATTGTCATCCCCATTTATAGATAAGGAAATTAGGCATAGGAAGGTAAATAACTTCTTAATATCACACAGCTGGTAATGGATAAACTAGTATTTCATTTAGGTAGTTTAGCTACAGCTATTTATTTCTGTGAGACATAACCCAATTGCTGAGATGTATCTGTATCTCTATATAGTTCTTATGAACAAAACAATTGCAGCATTCTTGATTGAGTCATGAACTCCATGTTCTTCCAACTATTTTGTTATTGACTAGAATTTTGGTTCGACCATTAAAAATATTATATATAATTACAATCAATAGTCACCTTGATTTATCAGCATGTTTTACCAGCTCTTTGCTTGCCACTGTATTCTTTTATCCAATTCCTCCTTTCCTCTAGTTTACCGTTCTTCCTGCTGAAGTACATCCTTTAGTACATCCTTTGATTCTTGCATCAAGCTTTTACAGGCGAGTCTTGTACATATCCTCCCTTGGGCCTCATTCTTACTGATAGCTAGTGGTATAAAAGAGCACACAAGTCAAAGTAAATAGTTACATTCCCTCTTTTTGAGGAAAGAAGATTCCACCTCTTCTGGATGTTACTTTTCTGGCAAATAAGTTGTTAACTGATGTTAACTGTTTTGGTATAGGAAGTACTGTGGGTTTTTTTTTTTTTTTACCATTATAAAGAACTCTATCTTTTATGATCTGCAATTTTACTATTGAGCACCTAAAAGTAGATTTTAATTTATCCTGCTAAGCAATTTTTTAGCAATGTGCAATTTCTAGATGAAAACTTAACTCAATGTGAAAACTTTAATTTTTAAAAACTTCAATCATTGTCTCATTAAATATTGTTTCTCATTCATCTAATCTCTCCTACTAAAATTTCTTTTGGACATTAGACTTAAATTTCAATCTCTCAATCTATCCTCCTATTATTTTTTTTTCCTATTTTTTCACTTCTCTCTTGCTACATTCTAGATGAATTCCTTAATATTATATTCCAAATCACTAATTCTTCCTACTGACTATGTTCAGTGTAGTACACCTCATGATACGACTAATGATTTCTAGTGTTTTCTTTTTATATCCCTGTGTAATTTACACATTTTTAATTTCAGTTCCCTTTTATGTATTATTTTTCCTTTATATCCTTGAAGATCTTAAACATACACTTTGAAATTGTTATAGTATTTATACTTCATAGATTAAAGAATCACTTGAATAAGAATATCAATTACCTCCCCACTTCTGCACAAAAGAAAACATACTATAAACACTGTATCATGATTCCCCTTTTCCTCACTAAGCAACAAATCTAGGAGATATTTCTGCATCAGTACACAGAAAGCACTTTTTTTAAAATGAAGGTGTTGACTTTTGTTTTAAGGGTTTTTTCTTGTGTATTTTTGAATTTTTGTTTACAGGTTCACTGTACCTCAAAGTTGCATAAGTTGCATGCCTGTGTGTATGTTTGTGTGCTCAACTAATAATTTTTCATTTGCTGCCACCTCTTACCCAAATCTCTCAACTCAGAATGAAGTTTCAGAATAGCTGCAGATGTTTCCTTGTGAAGATCCAGCCACTATATCATAGGCAGGTAGGCTTATTATAGGTGGCTTTCACTGTTTCCTTATACCATTGTGGACATGCAATTTATATAAGCCATATCCCTAAGGAGTGGTCACACATTATTTTCCAATTCCTTTCTGACTAGCCCCTAGGTTTTGAGTAGTAAATACAAGTGCTGTACTTCTCTTCCCAATCTGTCTACAATATACAGTAGTTTTGGTTTCTATCCTGCAGGAAATGACCTCTCAGGGGCAGCTGCCTGCTCCCAAACCAGACCAGATTCTCATAGACCCATATACTTAGTTCCTACTTAATATTGTGCTTTCTATTCTCTTAAATTCAGAGATGTTTATCTTTCTTTCTGTTCTTTTAACTTTGAGTAGATACTATTTTCAGTGTGTGTGTGTTTTTTTTTTTGAGTGAAAGTCTTCTTCCCAGTCTTTTTATTTGCTCAGTTTCTCTCCCCTTTCCCCCAGGTGACTCCTGTTATGTTTTCCTTGTGCATCCTTTACAAGTTTATAAACATATAAAAATATATGAATGTAAATTATTTTAGCCTGAGAAATTTTCTCATCTTTTTCTGATAGCTGCATTAGTATTCTACTGTATGTTTTTTCTACCACATCTTTCACCAATATCCTGCTGATAGACATCTAAGTTATTTCCAACCTTCTACTATTATAAACCAGGCTACTAAACAATCCAGTACATGTGTCATGTGTGTAAGTATAAAATAAATTTCAGGAAATACAACCTGCTGGGTCAAACAGCAAATGTATTTTTACTCTAGTAGATATTGCTCAATTGGTGTCCATAGGGGTTATCTCAATCTGTATCCTCAACATCAACATATGAGCACCCTTTCTCCCAAAGTCTTACCACCTACAGAATACATTGTCCAACTTTTAAGTTCTTGCCAGGTAAGTTAACTATGTCATAATAGTTGTTTTGGTTTTTTTTTTTTTTTTTTTTGTAGAAACAGAGTCTCACTTCATCACCCTTGGTACAGTGCCATGGTGTCACACAGCTCACAGCAACCTTAAGCGATTCTCTTGCCTCAGCCTCCCGAGTAGCTGGGACTACAGGCACCCACCACAATGCCCGACTATTTTATTTTTGGTTGCAGTTCAGTTGGGGCTGGGTTTGAACCAGCCACTCTCAGTATATGGGGCCGGGGCTGGGTTTGAACCAGCCACTCTCAGTATATGGGGCCAGCACCCTACTCACTAAGCTACAGGCGCCACCCCTGGTATAATAGTTTTAATTTCTCTTACTGTGAATAATGCTGGCAACTTCTCATATGCTTAAAAACCATTTACATTTAATTTTCTGTGAATTATAATTTAAATTCATGTCTTTGCACACTTTTTATGGAGATTCAAGGTCTTTTTCTCCTCGTGTGTTAGGAAGACTACCCTTTGTCTGAAACATGAATTGCAAATAAGTCCAGTTAGTTTCTAATTGAAAAGTTTTTGTTGCAATCAAGTTTTGCTAGTTCTGCTCACATGCTATACTCACTGAATTATCTCCCCCTGCCCTTGCTATCGCCATTCTACTTCCTACGTGTCTGACTATGTTAGACACCTCATGTAAGTGAAATCATGCAGTATTTGTTTGATACTGGCTTATTTTACATAAAGCAACATCCTCAACGTTCATCTGTGGTATTATCACATGATAGAATTTCCTTCATTTTTAAGGATAAATAATATTCCACTATATATGTGTGTCACAATGAAAGTTTTGAAATAGACTGTGTTATGGTCCATTATTTCACTTCCAAGAAACAGAGTCAACAGCATCCTTTCTTATTCATCCATGCAAGGTTTCAACTTGCTTGGCTTACCAGTGTTGCTGAAGGCTTCATTTGTTTTCATCCATGCAAATTGTCTACTTCTTTTTATTATTATTCTTATTATTAAATCATAGCTGTGTACATTAATGCAATCATGGGTACAATGTGCTGGTTTTATATACAATTTGAAATATTTTCATCAAATTGGTTAACATAGCCTTCATGGCATTTTCTTGTTATTGTGTTAAGACATTCATATTCTACATTTAGTAAATTTCACATGTACCCTTATAAGATGCACTGTAGGTCTGGTCCCAAGTGTTCTCCCTCCACCCAGCCTCCTCCCTCCACTCCATTTCCCCTTTCCCCATATTTTTGGGCTATAATTGGGTTAAAGCTTTCATTTGAAAGCTATAAATTGTTTTCAAAGCAGGACTGAGTACATTGGATACTTTTTCTTCCATTCTGGAGATACTTTGCTAAGAAGAATATGTTCCAGCTCCCAAATTTTCTACTTCTTGATTTCTATCTGTTGTAAAACTTTTGTAATGACCCACATATATACCTCATTGCCTGCATCCATTCAGAGAGTGCTTTTTTTTAATGTAGTAAAATTTATCCATTATTTTATGACTTCTAAATTGAGTCAGTTTGAAAGCTTTCCCCACACCACCATTATAAAAAGACTCCTTTCATGATTTCTTCTAGTATAGTACTTTCACGGCTTTTTCACTGATCCATGTGGGACTTACATGAAAAACTCCCAGTTTTTCATTTTTTTCCCAGTTTTCCTGGCTATTCTTATTATTCCCTAAGAATTTTGGAATCTGCATGTCCAGTGTTTTAAATTAATTTATTAACTACTTTAGTGAGAACTGTTAACTTTATGTTATTCTCCCCATCCACAAAATATGATTTTTCATTTAAGGCTTATTTTGTACATCTGAATTAAATATCTCCCATTACTGATGTGTTTCCATTTTCCTTGTATTTTTTTGTAATTTCTGCTTAACTAAGGTTTATGCTATGTTGAGATTATTCCCACGACTCTTTTTTTTTTTTTTTTGAGACAGAGCCTCAAGCTGTCCCCCTGGGTAGAGTGCTGTGGGACTACAGCTCACAGCAACCTCCAACTCCTGGGCTCAAGCGAGTCTCTTGCCTCCACCTCCCAAGTAGCTGGGACCACAGGCGCCCGCCACAACGCCCGGCTATTTTTTTGGTTGCAGCCGACATTGTTGTTTGGCGGGTCCGGGCTGGGGATTCGAACCCTCCACCTTAGGTGTACGTGGCTGGCGCCTTAGCCGGTTGAGCTATAGGTGCCGAGCCTATTCCCACAACTCTTAACTTTCACTGTATCCTTTAAGAAATAAGTGCCATTCTATATTGCTTTTTAGTATGAACTCCACCTGGTATAAGATGTCACTCCTGAATTCTTTTCATTTGCATTTGTATCTTACACCTTTGTCCAACTGAAAAGGTCTACCTTTCACAATCACCATTTTAAGTGTGTACCTTGTATAAGCCATAGAATTAGTTTGGCTTTCATTCTAATCTAAAATTTTTTTTTCTAATTATGAGTTAAGCCCATTAATACTTTTGATCATCAGGCATGTTTGAGGGCAAGTATGGTCGCTCACATCTATAACCCCAGCATTCTGGGAGACTAAGGAGGGAGGATCACTTGAGGCCAGGATTGCTTGAGACTAACCTGAGCGACATAGCCAGATCCTGCCTCTACAAAAAATAAAAACATTAGCCCACCCACCTGTAGTCACAATTACTTAGGAGGCTGAACCAAGTACACACCTTGTTTGGAGAGAAGATGAAAGGAGCAAGAAGAAGAGGGGAGGAGATGGAAGGTGGGAGGAGAGGAAATAGAGAGCAGGAGAGGAAGATGGAAGGAAAAAAAAAAAGGAAGGGGGGAAAGGAAACTAGCTTGTGTTGCTTAGGCTAGTCTCCAGGAAGAGGAGGGGAGGGGAAAAGAAGGTATATTTGGTCTTAGGACTGTTATTTTTTTTTTTTTTTTGAGACGGAGCCTCAAGCTATCCCCCTGGGTGGAGTGCCATGGCATCATGCTCACAGCAACCTCCAACTCCTAGGCTCAAGTGAGTCTCTGGCCTCAGCCTCCCAAGTAGCTGGGACTACAGGCGCCCACCACAACGCCTGGCCATTTTTTGGTTGCAGCCATCATTGATGTTTGGTGGGCCTGGGCTGGGGATTCGAACCGGCCACCTTAGGTGTATGTGGCTGGCGCCTTACCTGGTTGAGCCACAGGCGCCAAGCCAGGACTGTCATGTTTTGTTATGTACAAACATATTTTTTCAGCTGGCTCAGTGCCTGTAGCTCAGCAGCTAAGACCAGCCACATACACCAGAGCTGGCAGGTTTGAATCCAGCCCAGGCCTGCCAAATGACAATGACCACTGCAACCAAAAAATAGCCAGGCATTGTGGTAGGCACCTGTAGTCCCAGCTACTTGGGAAACTAAGACAAGAGAAATGCTTAAGCCCAAGAATTTGAGGTTGCTGTGAACTGTGATGCCATAGCACTCTACCCAGGGCCACATAGTGAGACTGTGTCTCCAAAAAAAAATAAATAAATAGTTTTTTTAAATAGATGCTTTATTTATAATTCTTTGAATATTTAGCAAAGTTTATATTCTTGTTCTAGTGGTTACCTTTATAAATTAGCAGAATTTCCCTAAATTTCTATTCCTTGTTTTTTTTTTTTTTTTGAGACAGTCTTGCTCTGTTGCCCAGGCTAGAGTGCCATGGTGTCAGCCTAGCTCACAGCAACCTCAGACTTCAAGGTTTAAATCATCCTCTTGCCTCAGCCTCCCAAGTGGCTGGGACTATAGAGACCCACCATGACACTGGGCTAATTTTTCTTTTTAGTAGAGATGGAATCTTGTACTTGCTCAGGCTGGTCTCCAACTCCTGAGTTCAAGTAATCCTCCTGCCTTAGGCTCCCTGTGTTCAGATAAAACACCCTACCTAGAATTAAATTACTATTTCTTTCTTTTTTAGACAGAGTCTCACTTTGTCACCCTTGGCAGAGTGCCATGGCATCATAGCTCACAGCAACCTCAAACTCTTAGGCTTTCATGATCTTCTTGCCTCAGCCTCCCAAGTAGCTGGGACTACAGGTGCCCACCACAATGATATACATATATATATTTTTTAATTTATTTTATTTTATTTTTTGAGACCAGGTCTTAATCTCTCTCAGGCTGGTCTTGAACTAAACAATCCACTCACCTGAGCCTCCTAGAGTGCCAGGATTACAGGAGTGATTACTATTTCTCTAGACAATATTAGTAATAGACAGTATTAGTTCCTCAATAGAAACAAAGTTAAAATTAGCATGTTTCTTCTTCCCACCATCTGATTTAGTCAACAGTATTTTAATTAACAGCATTGTCTTTAGTTTTCTTTTAAGGTGTTAAATACATTTGTTTCTATTACTTGATTTATGATGTTTAAATCTTTTTGACTAACAGATATTACAATGGGGTAATGGATAAACTTATCCTATCACTTTTTCTCTCAAATTTTACTAGTTTTATCATTTCTACATCATCAGAGTATATAACACTATGTTCTGTCATTATGATCTTCATATTTTAGTCTTTATGTCTATAAATACATATATATTTATTTTTCAATGCTTAGCACCAATCCCTTTCCCCTGATGCCTCTTTGTTGGCTGAAATTTATACTCAAGTAGTATATCCCTCAAAAAGGGATTATATAAACAATATTCCTTGAGTTCTATTTGTTCCTTTTATACTTGTAGAACAGTGTGGCTAGATAAGAAACTTTTGGCTCCCATTTTATTAAAAAAAAAGTTGCTCTACTGGTATACAATGTTACGGAGAAATCTAACGTCAGCTTGATTTCAATGCCTTGTAAATAACACTGTGGATTTCAGGGGGAAGAGGATTAGGAGGCTATTGGCTATCTAAAAGAACCTATCTTTATGACCACTCTGGTCAGTCTTCCCTGGCACAGGAGTCCTTTCAATATGTAAATTTCAATTCAGTTAGTTTTTCTTCAACTGTACTTTTAACCATTTATTTTGCTGTACTGCTTCAGTTTTCTTTTATAGGTGTTTCAATTTTAAGTATGTTGCATCTATTGCATTTTCTATCATTTTCCAAAACTTTTAAGTCTTTATTTTCATTTTTTTTTTTTTTTGAGATAGAGTCTCAAGCTGTCCCCCTGGGTAGAGTGCCATGGTATCACAGCTCATAGCAACCTCCAACTCTTGGGCTCAAGCAAGTCTCCTGCCTCCGCCTCCCAAGTAGCTGGGACCACAGGCGCCCGCCACAGTGTCTGGCTATTTTTCGGTTGCAGCCGTCATTGTTGTTTGGCAGGCCCAGGCTGGAATTGAACTCACCACCTTAGGTGTATGTGGCTGGCGCCCTAGCCACTTGAGCCACAGGTGCCAAGCCTATTTTCACTTCTTATTCTTACATCCCTTATTGTATTTTCTTCACACTTAGTCTGCTCCTTGTGATCCTTCCAATTTCATCATGTATCTTCAAGCTTTTGCTCTTCACCTTCTTTTTCAAGTTCTCTCAAATCACATTTCATCTCTTCCTATTGCCTTGTCATCGCTTCCCTGAGTTCCTACATTTCCACTTTGTTATTTTTTTGTAGAATAACTTTTGACAGTGCTGTTCAAGTCTAACAAAACATATGGTGAAATGCGGGGTCACAATTTTCATCTCCTCTGTAGCAACATTTTTCTGATTTTGCTTCATGTGCCCCTGCATAAATGTGTAGTTTTTGCACAGCTCTCTACTTGCTCTTCTTTTCTGAATAAAAGCAGGTACTTCTGCCACTAACTCTGTCGTTATAAACAAGAGATTTAGTTTTTGAATTCCAAGATTAACTTCTGACCTTCACTAAGTATATTTAAGCTCATAGCTTCTGCCCTTTCTTAGATGCTTTTGGTAGCTTTTAACAGAATCTGGAGTCTGTATCTTTTAGTTCACTAAAATGGAAGTTCCTATTATTGTTCTCTTTTTTTATTTCTAGAGGGGCAAAGA
Source organism: Galago senegalensis (assembly GCA_963575145.1). Taxonomy (NCBI): domain Eukaryota; kingdom Metazoa; phylum Chordata; class Mammalia; order Primates; family Galagidae; genus Galago; species Galago senegalensis. Next base: position 3,229 of record CAUYTI010017895.1, on the reverse strand, counting down.
CAGACTTATACAGCTGTAATTATTAACTGTCTATGTGTGTTTAATCTTATCATTATTATCTTTAGCAAGATGGAGAATCTCAATGCTAAAACTCATAGCACCACCCTGATGATTTCTCCTTCCAGGGTAACTTACAATGGAGAGGGTGGCAGGTTCGAACCCAGCTGCAGCCAAACTGCAACAAAAAACATTGCTGGGCGTTATGGCAGGCGCCTGTAGTCCTAGCTATTCGGGAGGCTGAGGAAAGAGAATTGCTTAAGCCCAAGACCTGGAGGTTGCTGTGAACTGTGATGTCACAGCGCTCTACCAAGGGCGACAAAGTGAAACTGTCTCTAAAAAAAAAACCAAAAAACCAAACAAACAAAAAAACACTTTATTCAGAGGCCCAGGCATGATGGCTCACGCCTGTAATCATAGCACTCTGAGAGGCCAAGGCAGGTGGATCACCTGAGCTCAAGAGTTTGAGACCAGCCTGAGTGAGAGTGAGACCCAGGCTCTAAAAACTAGCGGGGTTTGTGGCGGGTGTCTGTAGTCCTAGCTACTTGGAAGACTGAGACAAGATCATTTCTTGAGCCCAAGAGTTTGAGGTTTCTGTGAGCTATGACACCACAGCACTCTACCCAGGGCAACAAAGTGAGACTGTGTTCCCGCCCCCCCCCCCAAAAGAAAGCTTTATTCAGGCTGTTTAATTAGAAAGAGATGGATTCTAGTCCTGTGGTTGTCATTTTGTAGCTCTTGTGAGTGAAAATTCTCTAAGCTTCTATTTCCTCATATGTAAAATGGCTAAAATATTACCTACTTGGTGGGAGTTGTTATTAAAATAAAACAAGCAATTAGTGCTTACCTAGAATAGAGTGATCAATAAATGACAAGCTATTATCATTATCACTACCAAACAGTAATTATAATTACAAAAATTCCATGTGTTGTTTTCTCATGTATCAAGGTAATAAAACTGATACTTAAATGTTTTCAAAAATATATCCTATATATTTTCTTGTTATGTTTAATATATGAATTAGACATCATTTCTACTGTGTATAAGTTTAATACACTGATATCAGACACCTTTTACAAGGAAAATTTATCATAGTATTTAGAAATTCCATGGCCAAATAATATTATAAAGGAAGCATTTAGGACAATGAACAGATAAATTTACTTATAAAATATTATCAAATATTGACTAATAATTTTTCATCCATGAAATATAAGCTAGAACTGTAAATTATAGCAAATCCTGAGGTTGGAATATAGATAGCTATTAAGAAGGCATGAGAGGCCAGGTATGGTGGTCTACACCAGTAATCTCAGCACTTTGGGAGGCCAAGGAGGAAGGATAGACTGAGGCCAGAAGTTGAGACCAGCCTAAGAAACACAATGAGAACCTGTCTCTAGAAAAATTAGCTGGGCATGTTGATGAGTTCCTATTGTCCCTGCTACTCAAAAGGCTAAGGCATTAGGACTGCTTGAGTCCAGGAGTTTTGATTTGCAATAAGCTGTGATGATGCCTCTGCACATTAGCCTGGGAAACAGAGTGAGATCTTGTCTTTTAAAAAAATAAAAATAAAAGGCAGCATGAGGACACAGAGGATAGATAAAAGAAAGAAATGCTTAAGTCAAGCAACCACTGAATCTGTGTAGCCTAATTCTTTGTACCCTCAATGAATCCCAAATTAAAAAAAAAAAAGCAACCACTAAGTTCACAGTTTTACAACAGTGTCCAGTAAAAAGAACTGTAGCACTAATGCGTATGGCTTATTCAAGAACAATGTAAATGTGTACATGAGTCTAAGAAAGAATCATATAAAAGAAAAATAAGCAACCAAAGTGTAGAACAATTTAAGTCTAGGCTAAAGGATTTAAATTATTCCAGAGGTGGTAAAGCCCTGAAGAAAGACCATAGCCTAACTCCACATTTTTTGCAAAAGAAATGCCAATATAAAGCGAACTGAAGCTGAGCTTGGTGGCAGATGTCTATTATCCTATATATTTGGGAAGCTGAGGCAGGAAGATTGCTTGAGCCTAGGAGCTATAGTTGAAATGAGCTATAATCACATCACTGCACTACTGTCTGAGAGACACATTGGAAACCCTGCTAAAAAGACCAAAGAAAGTAAGAAAAGAGAAGGGAAGAAGGAAGGAAAGAGAGGAAGAAAGAAAGAGTAAACTGAGAGTATGGCGACATAGTAAAAGTTCTTTCCTGACACTGCCATGTCTTTTGGCCCATTGTCTCTTACGAAGAATATCCTTTTTTCTTTTTCCTTTCCTTTCCTCTATTTGTGGCATATTTATTCTTCAAGATCTAGTTTAAGGATCCACTTTCTTTTTTTCAGACAGGGTCTGCTTGTTGACCAGGCCAGAGTGTTGAGGCCCTATCATAGCTCACTGCAGCCTTGAACTCTTGGGCACAGGTGATTCTCCTGGCTCAGCCTCCCCAGTAGTTCTTGAACTACAGGGATATAACACCCACACATTAGCGTTAAGTACAATCACTTTCTACAGAAAGTTTTTCCAAATAATTTTGGCCCTAGGACTAGTTGCCCCTCTGTATTCATTCATTCAATAACATTTAATCTCATACACATTAATGGTGTGGTTATAAATTATACAACATTTTTTGTAAACAAATTTGGCAACATTTAACAAACTTTAAAATGCAAATATTCCTCTAAACTCATCAAAACGTATACATTAAATGTGTACATTTTGGCATCAATTATACCTCAATAAAGCTTAAAAATAAAATTTCCTGTGACTCAATAACCGACTTTTTTTTTTTTTTTGAGACAGAGTCCTACTTTATTGCCTTGGGTAGAGTGTGCCACAGTGTCTTCACAGCCCACAGCAACCTCAATCTCCTGGACTCAAGTGATCCTCTTGCCTCAGCCTCCCAAGTAGCTGGCACTACAGGTGCCTGCCATAGTGCCTCACTAGGTTTTCTATTTTTAGTAGAGACAGGATCTCCCTCTTACTCAGGCTGGTCTCAAACTCATGAATTCAAGCAATCCATCCACCTCAGCCTCCTAATAACCCACTTTTTTTTTTTTGAGACAGAGCCTCAAGCTGTCCCCCTGGGTACAGTGCCGTGGCATTACAGCTCACAGCAACCTCTAACTCCTGGGCTCAAGTGAGTCTCTTGCCTCCGCCTCCCAAGTAGCTGGGACCACAGGCGCCCACCACAACGCCCGGCTATTTTTTGGTTGCAGCCGTCACTGTTGTTTGGCGG
>CAUYTI010017890.1:0-17422 GCA_963575145.1 Galago senegalensis | reverse complement strand
CAGCTACTTGGGAGGCGGAGGCAAGAGACTCGCTTGAGCCCAGGAGTTGGAGGTTGCTGTGAGCTGTAATGCCACGGCACTCTACCCAGGGGGACAGCTTGAGGCTCTGTCTCAAAAAAAAAAAAAAAAAAAAAGATTGTTTTCTTGATTTCTTTTTCAGGTAGTTCCCTATTAATGTACAGAAATGCTACTAATTTTTGTATGTTGATTTTTATATTCTATGAATTTACTGAATTCTTTTACAGATTTAATAGCTTTTTGATGGAATCTTGAGGGTTTTCCTTTCCATTTCTTCTTGCCTAATTACTCAGGGTAGGACTTCTATTAGTATGTTGCATAAAAGTAGCAAAAGTGGGCACCCTTACCTTGTGCCAGATGTTAGAAGAACAGATTTCAACCTTTCCCCATTCAGGATGATGTTAGCCAAAGGTTTATCACACACATGGCCTTTGCTGTGTTAAGGTGCATTCCTTCTATACCTAATTTGTTGAGAGGTGTTTTTTTTTTTTTTTTTATTATGAAGGATGTAGAAGTCTCATCCCATTTTTGTGTTGCAGCCCATTTCTTTTTTTGGATCTATTAATATTTGGTTTATGTTTGTGGGTGCTGCAGTGTTGGGTTTATATCTATTTATGATTGTTACATTCTCTTGATGAATTGACCCCTTTATCATTATATAATGTCCTTCTTTGTTTCTTTTTACAGCTTTTTTTTTTTGAGACAGAACTTCAAGCTGTCCCCCTGGGTAGAGTGCTGTAGCATCACAGCTCACAGCAACCTCCAACTCCTGGGCTCAAGTGAGTCTCCTGCCTCAGCCTCCCAAGTAGGTGGGACCACAGGCTCCCGCCACAATGCCCAGCTATTTTTTGGTTGCAGCCATCATTGTTGTTTGGCGGGCCCAGGCTGGATTCAAACCCACCACCTTAGGTGTATGTGGCTGGCACCTTAGCCACTTGAGCCACAGGCGCCGAGCCTCTTTTTACAGCTTTTGACTTTAAGTCTATTTTACCTAGATAGTCTATTTTACCTAGATATACATAAAGCATTCTGCTCTCTTTTGGTTTCTAAAAATATTGTATTTTTTCCATCTCTTCACTTTTAGTTTATGTTGTCCTTGCAGATGAAGTGAGTCTCTTATAGGCATTGTATCATTAAGCCTGGTTTATTTTTGTCCATTCAGTTTTTCTGTATTTTAATTAGAGAATTTAACTTATTTAAATTAAATTGCCCCTTTATCTTTCTCTACTATTTCTTGAATTTCTTTTCTTCTTTCTCTCTCTTTCTCTCTTGAATTTCAAGGTAATTACTTTTAGATAAGGAATAACTACTGCCAGTTTATTAATTGTTTTCTAGTTGTTGTTTAGATCCCTTTTCTTCTTATATTACTATCTTTCCTTGTGGTTAAATGATTCTTTTCAAGTAGTATGTTTTGGTTCCTCGCTTTTTTATTTTTAGTGTGTATATCATAGGTTTTGCTTTGTGGTTACCATGAAGCCTACAAAAAAAAAATCTCATAGCAGATCATTTTAAACTGATAAAAACCCAATACTGATAAGAATAAAACCCCAATGAAACAACTTCTACACCTTGATTTTACTCCCTCTGACATTTTTGATGTCACAATTTATGCATTTCTTTCTTTCTTTTTTTTTTTTTTCTGAGATGGAGTCTCACTTCAGTGCCCCAGGCTAGAGTGGCATGGCCTCATAGCTCCCTGCAACCTCAAACTCTTGGAATCAAGCGATCTTCTTGCCTCAGCCTCCCAAGTAGTTAGCACTACAGGCAAGTGCCACCACACCTGGCGAATTTTTCTACTTTTAGTAGAGACAGGGTCTCCCTCTTGCTTAGGCTGGTCTGAAACTCCTGAGCTTAAGCAATCCACATGCCTCAGCCTCCCAGAGTGATATGATCATAGGCATGAGCCACTGTGCCCAGCCTATATTGTGTATTTTAAACAAATTATTGTAGCTATTATTTTAATAGTTTCATCTTTGAATCTACATATTAAAGATTTAAAAGACTTACACACCGCCGTTCCATTATTATTCTGTTTTGAATTTGGCTGTGTGCTTCCTTTCACCAGTGTGTTTTATTCTTTCAGATTGTTTTCACGTTCCTCATTAGCATCTTTTCCTTTCAGGCTTGAAGAACTAATATTAGCATTTCTTGTAGGACAGGTCTGGTGGTGATAAACTCCTTCAGCTTTTGTTTGCCTGGGGAAGTCTTTATTTACTAGCTTTGCTAGGTAATTTTTTTGGTCAGTATTTTTTTTTTCCTTCAGTCTTTGAATATATCATCCCCCTCTTCTGGTCTGCAAAGTTTTTGCTGAGAAGTCTGCTGCTAGGCATATGGGAACTCTTTTTTTTTTATTAAATTGTAACTGTATTTATGGGGTTTAGTATACTGATTTGATATACAATGTGAAATGCTTACCTTGCACTGATTAACACATCCATCACAATTATACTCTTTTCGTAATAGTTTTGAAATGTATCATTGCATCATGCACATTAGGTGAGGTCCCTCCAACTGCCCTCCCTCCTTCCACCATCCCCACCCCTCCCCTCTTTCTCCTCTTCTCCTTCTACTTTCTGGACTATAGTTATGTTTTACCATTTGTATTAATGTGTAGGTGATTATATATTGATTTGATAGTAGTATTGAGTACATTGGATACTCTTTTGTCCATTCTTGAGATACTTTACTAAGAAGAATATGTTCCAGCTCCATCCAGGTAAATGTAAAAGATGTGAAGTCTCCATCTTTTTATGGCTGCATAGTATTCCATAGTGCACATATACCACGTTTGTTAATCCATTCGTGGATCGATGGACACTTGGGCTTTTTTTCATAATTTGGTAATTATGAATTGGGCCGCAATAGACATTCTGGTGCAAATGTCTTTGCTGTAAAATGATTTTTTATCATCTGAGTATATACCTAGTAGAGGAATTGCAGGATCGAATGGTAGGTCTGCTTTTATTTCCTCGAGTATTCTCCAGACTTCTTTCCAAAAAGGTCATATTTTAGCTTGCATTCCCAACAGTGTAGACATGTTCCCTTTTCTCTGTATCCACACCAACGTCTATAGTTTGGGGATTTTCTTATGTGGCCCAATCTTACTGGAGTTAGATGATATCTCAAAGTAGTTTAATTTGCATTTCTCTGATGATTAAAGATGATGACCATTTTTTCATGTTTGTAGGCCATGCACCTGTCTTTTTTTTTTGCAATTTTTGGCCGGGGCCAGGTTTGAACCTGCCACCTCTGGTATATGGTATGTGGAGCCCTACTCCTTTGAGCCACAGGCATGGCCCCATGCACCTGTATTCTTCAGAGAAGTTTCTGTTCAAGTCTCTTGCCCACATAGAAATGAGGTTATTTGTTCTTTTCTGATTGATTAGTTTGAGTTCTCTGTAGATGGAACTCATATATTTATTTGATTCATTTCTCTTGATGCCTTCATAATCCTCTCTGTCTTTGAGCTTTGACAATTTGATTAAAATATGTTATTAGTTTTATTTGGGTTGAATCTGATTAGAGCCCTTGGACCTCCCTGTACCCAAGTACGAATATCTTTCTCCAGATTTGGAATGTTTCTGCTGTTGTTTCTATGAATAAATAAGCTTCTTACCCCTTTATCTTTCTCTACTCTTTCTTAAATTTCAATGGTTCATATATTTAATCTTTTGATACTGTCCCATAATTCCCATAAGCTTTCTTCATTCCTGTTAATTCTCTTTTCTTTGGATTTTTTTTTTTTTTTTGCAGTTATTTTTTGGCCAGGGCTAGGTTTGAACCCGCCACGTCTGGCATATGGGGCTGGTGCCCTACTCCTTTGAGCCACAGGCGCTGCTCTAATTTTCTTTTCTTTTTCCCCTCTGATTATATTTTCTAATAACCTGTCTTCAAGTTTTTTATTTTGTTCATTGTGTTTTTCAGCTCCAGGACTTTTGTTTGATTGTTTTTAATTATTTCAATCTCTGTCAAATTTCTCTAATGAATTTCTGAATATTTTCCTCTGTGTTTTATTGAAGTTCACTGAGTTTACGTAAAATGGCTACTTTGAATTCTTTGTTAGGCACTTAATACATCGCCATGTCTTTAGACGTCACTGGTACCTTACTTTGTTCATTTAGTGATGTAATGGTTTTTTGATTGTTCTTTATCCTTATGGTTGTGTGTGAATATCTATACATTGAAGAAGTAAGAAATTATTCCAGTTTTCATAGTGTGACTTTGTTTAGGAATAATGGTAAGTCTGTCTAGAAATTCTAAGCAGGTCACCTATGGTGGTCTCTAAGCCACTGCCACACTAGGGGTGCTCTAAACCCAAGACCACTGTAGATGAGACAGCAGCAGGCTTTAATTTCTTGGCTGCTGATACTGGCACAGTGCCTAGGTGAAATTCAAGCCTCCAATCACTGAGTTCTGTCTGTCAGTGTGTTTTATTTATTTGGAGCCCAATACTGCCATAGTTGTCTAGTGGTGATGCAGGCCTTAACTTGGGTTTATCTCATGGGAGCTCCAGGTTTTCATCTGGCACCATGGTGGGTCTAGAGGCTTAGCCGGTGGGTACCAGCCTAGAGTCAGTGGTTGTCGGAGTCTACTTGGCTTTGGTTTTTACTGTTGTTAACCTAATATCATGGTCCAGTGCAAAATCCTATGTTTGTTTCCTTCTCTTTCCCAGAAGTTTACAGTATTTCTCTCTGTAGTATGCTGCCTGGGAGTGCTGATGAGCATGATGTGAAACTGTCCTTTCTACTCTCTTTAATACTTCTTTTTTTTCTTATTATTACGGTGCTATAACCAGGTATTGTGATCTCTCATCTGGCTTCCTTAGCTCTTGTGAAATATTTTTTATGTGGATAGCTGTTCACGTTAATAATTCTGCAGGGGGATGATCACTACAGAGTTCTATTCGACCTTCTTACTCCAGCCTCTCTGCCTTAAAGTCATTTTAAGTGAAAGAAGCTAGACCCAAAAGGCCATATATTGTATGATACTGTGTACATGTGAAATATCTAGAACAGAGAAATCCATAGAGGCAGGAAGGGAATTAGTGGTTGGAGGGTCTGGACAGAAGGGGAAATGGAGAGGGTGTACTAATGGGCATTGGGTTTCTGGTGGGGAGAGAAGAACATGTTCTGGAATTAGACAGTGGTGATGGTTGCATGAGTTTGTGAGTATACTAAAAAATCACTGAAGTTTACACTTTCAGGGATGGGTTTATAGCATGTGAATTATATACCAATGTTTTTTAAAAGATGGAAGCTACTTGAAAAAGCCCCCCTAATCACAATAAGTAATGATAGATGAGAGCTTTAAAGGAAGGAAGAAATGAGAAAAACTAGAAACAAAAGACAGAAAACCTGAAGAAACAAGAATATGGGCCAATTCAGCAAAGTGACAAAATGCAGCTGGCTTAGTTGTGCGGGACCAGTTCTGCCAACTTTATTCTCTCTATACATCTATAAATGCCAGAGAATGATAACTTAGGCTTCCCTTTAGGGCGAGATGGATTATCTCCCATCCCATAAAAAAAAAAAAATCTGTGTAAAAAAAAATCTTTATGCCTCTGTGAAGCTTCTAATTATAAAACTGAGCTGCAAGAAATGAGATTAAATTTATGAAGTCATTGAAATATCTTTAAAACATACCTACCAAAGAATTAATTTAAAAAAAAAATTTTAATTTTACTTGTTGAGAGATTTTTACTTATATAAGAAAACTCATTCCCAAAGAATGATGCATCAATGGATTACTATTGTATTTCCTTTTTTTTATTTTAAGTTTTTCTCTGTGTGACCTTTGTAACTTTTACTTTCTTTCCTTGGCTTCTTTTCCTTACTCCCATTCTAAGTATGCTTTAGTCTTTATGCAGGAGCCACAGTGAGTTATGAAGAGAAATTAAATATGCAAAGTGGCATGTCTTCCTTTGCAATTCATATACATTCCAGATATGGAATAAGCGTAATACACGTAAAGTCAATAATAATAATTTTCTAGAGATTAGGTTATGACTTTGGGGTTTAAAAATAGCACCATATGCCACTTCTATATTTGAAAATCAAATGTCAAATAGGCACTGTAATTAAAATTCACCTTAAATATAAATTTGAGCGATAAACCTACAACTAAAATGATTTCTCCACATTATGGCTAATAATATTATTTCCTTTCAATTATGCAGGAAATACCACACTCATTTGTTACAGTTTGATGGTGAAGGAGGTTGGCGCTTTGAACAATTGGATACTGCTATTCGTTTGACACTGAGTGAAGAAAAACAAAAGCTAGAATCTCAGCTAGCTGGAATTCCCAAAATGCAGCAGAGACTCAATGAACTATGTAAAATTCTGGGAGAAGACTCAGTGCTGAAAACAATCAGAAATGAAGATGACACATCCTAATTTGTTTTGATATGTTTTAAAAGTTAATTTTTTAGGTAAAGGCCCAGAGACACTCTGTTTCACTGCATGCAACATGTTCAACTAAGCACAGAGGTGGGGAAAGGTAGCAAGAAATGTTTTATAGGATTTTAGCATCAGGAAGTATATGATCTGACTTTTCGGAAGAAAATAAACAAGTGCATTATGTAAGATTAGTCATTATGGCTTGTACTAATTCCTAGCGAAGGCCTAATTCACCTGTAAAACAGGATTTTCTAGGTGAATTCATAGTGAATACCAGATTTACTATGCAGATGGGATGTGTCTAAAGTCCTTCACAGCCATAGGAGGCATCTCGGAAATGAAACAGCTTCAAGCGGCAGTTGGGTTGATGCTAGGTGCATAAAATTACAACTCTGAGGAACATTTAGTCCATTTATGGTTGTTGTTAGGTTTGATAGCTAGAATTCTTATTGATCACTGCTAGCGGCCAACTAAACCAGTATACAAACTAGCTGCCAGTTTGATAAATAACGTCAATATTAAAAAAAAAATTCTTTTCATGACCGTGGTTGAAAGAAAAAAGCATGGCTATACACGTATCAAATGCCATATTTTAAAATGTTAGACTTTGAACATCTTAATGAGGGCACATAACAACTTAATTTTAGTAATACTCTTAATGTATTTGTTAATAAGCCCTTTCATTTTTAAAAGAGAATTGATTGCCAATACAGGAAAAGAGTCCCCAAACAATGTCTCAGCCTGTTAACTTCGCTCGGCAGCATTATCTATTGAAACTTCTGTCCAGAAATACTCAGCTTGTCTTTGTGCCCAAAGGAGGAGACCACGTTTTAAAAAGTGTAGTGATAGAATAGAATATGGAGATTCTGAAAATCCCAGTAGGAATAACATCCATTGCAATAGCACTTTATAATTTACATTCTCCATCTATTTCATTTCATTTTAATGCTTGTGGCAATGTATTGGGACAGATACCATTTTTCTTACTTTGCTTTTGAGAAAACTGACACACTTGCTCTAATCATGCAGTTTATTCAGGGACAGAATCAGAAATCAAATGAAGTTCTCTGGATGCCCTGGTTCTGTGCTGTTTCCATGATTATTCTTTGAATCTAAAGAATACTGGGTTACAGTATCAACAAAAGCTAGGTGAAATATTGAAAAAATTAAATTTGGCAATGTTAGGGTTGATGATAATTTGGTTATCGTTTATAAGAAATGAAAACTTAGGTAACAGTCAAAAGGTCATTGGTCTCGGTTTAAAATGAGCTAAGGAAATGAGCAAATCTTTTAGCAATGAATTTGTTGCTCAGTATCAATGTACCTCTAAGGTACCAGCAATAAGAAGGGCGATTAATTATGTTGTTGGTAAATTTAATATTTATTAAACACAATGAGAAATAATCTGTATAGACCAGTGAAATAGATCTTATCTATCTGTGTTCCCTGGACATTCAAGTACAAAAGCCAGGACTGAAACTGTAATGTCCTCCTGTCTATGCCACCTTGTGAACTAGAAAACAATCAGAATGGTCAGTGGATAGCGTTAGGATTTCATTTGCATATTTAGACACAGCCATAAGAGATACCAAGTCGGTGATTCTTATACATTTTCAGGTGATAGGATGCACAGTAGTCATTTGTAATGGTTGTTGTCAAACAGCTTCACATTTCCACAATTTTAATTCTGCCATGGCAACTAGGATCTTTTAATTATCAATAAAAGTAGTCGTCACATATGAAGGAATGTAATGTAACAATTAGCACATCTGTCCAAGTTATTCTGTTGATATCCTTACCTACTCATTTATTCATTTGTCTTTTACCAATACTTCCTCTTAGGAAAGTGACACAGGAATTAAGATTTTTTTTTAAGAAAATCGTGGAACCCAAACTTAAAACTTGTGAAAAATTACCCATTAAATTTTAACTTCTGTATAGGCAGTTATCCAGTTTATACTGCTAGAACAGGAAAAATCTGAGGCAAATTTATTATTACATTAACTTTTAAAGACACAGAAAGAAATGAAAGGTTCTTGTGAAACATATATGTATGGCTTAATTATCATAGTTTTAAAAATGAAACATTCAGGACCTGATACTTTGGGTTTTGGACCTTTGGAAAAGAATGCCAAAAGAAATATTATATCTGTAATGAACCATCACTTCATATGGCTTACCAGTAAGCTGAACTGAAAAGGTTCATAACTTACAATGTACAGGATCCAAGGATGTTTAAAAGTCTCTGTTAAAAAAATATACACACTGGTATTTCAATGTCAATTTCCTAACCAGGGCATACTTTCCATGAGATTTTCATACCTATTTATTTTGTGATTTTGTGATTTTTTTTTTTTACAGGATCAATATTCTCTAACTTAGAGGGGGGAAATATCTATGATTTGAACTTATATTTATACACCATTCCAATGTTTCCCAAATGGTCCAGTGTGTATACCATATTTACCATTCTTATAGTTTTATCTCTTGAAAAAAACATGGAAAAGATTAAGGAAATTAAATAGCCATCTTTGAATATAGCAAGAAATAGATGAGGAAAACAGAAAAGGAAGACTGTTTCAATTTTCAAAATGCTCTTTCATGTTTGAACTTTATTTTTAGTCAAAAAAGGGTCTACTTTTAAGAAGTTTGATTTTAAAATGGCATTTCTGCGGTTAATTCTTCAACTTGAAAAATAAGATGCATTCTATGAAAACGTTGCATTACCTTTCTACAGCATGTAGTGTTATGCCGAGCATGGCTCTAAAGCAGCGTCTGTTCTTGTTAACAGGATCCCTCTTAAATAATCTCGAGAAGATCTATCTTGAAACTCAGCCCCAGTTTACATTTGTTTACATTGGGAATGGTTTTATCTTGAAAGTAATTTGGGTTTTTGTCTTTAATTTGGGTCTGTGAGTAAAGGTATAAATGAACATGTTAGTTTACTTGAAACATTGGTTCCAAGTATAATTTCGTATTCGGCAATAGGCGTAGCCTATTGCCATCCGTTTGGAATAGTTTTGTGATTTTCTAAGCCTAGAAAAATATGTTACATTTTGGAGCTTAAATCCAGAGAATGTTACTTCCGAGATGTGCATAAAATGGTAAAGGTTATTAAATCATTGATCAAAAGAGACGCCTTTGATATAATTACTTTATGGGCAAAAATTATCCTCATTTAGCAGTTTAAAGGACTCTCACATAACCCAGGATATTTATAATTCTGCTGACATGCATTTGTATATGTCAAATGCTTTGGAGTTGTACTTTTGATGTTTGACACGAGAGCTGTTGGGTGGATGTATAAAATATTTTTATTAAAAATAAATCCCTTCTTATTATTGGTGCCTTTCCTGATTACCAATTACACAGCTGCTCTACATTTTGAACTATAAAATTTTCAAAACTAATTGTCTACTTATAAGACTGGAGTTGCATTCATTAAAGCAAATGAGGAAAATGTCCTTAGAGTAAAAATCGCTGTGTAGCTAAACAAGAATGTGACTGTGTGTGAATATGTTATAATATAGTCTCCATCCACAGTGCAGGTCCTTGAGCTCCTCATCCCTTGTGATTTCCTTAATCATCATGTAAAAGCCTTCCTTAATCAAAGGAATTGCAAATGATTCCAGTGGTAGAAAATCCCCTATTTCTACAGCTTTAGATGACTATGTTGGGGAAGTGTTTACCTAAATATTGGGCACAGTCTCATGTAGCACTATGCACAACAGTCATCAAATAGTTTCTTAAATATGAATTTTCAAAATTGTTAATTTTTTGCAACACTTTCATTAAGTACTTAACTTAGGTCAGACACTGTGCTAAGTTCTAGCAATAAATAAAATATGCGTCCCTCCAAAGAATCGTATGGTCATTGAAAATTAGAAAAATGAATCCCTCTCCGTCACAGAAAAAGTCAATAGCTACATTTATTATTCACCAAGTAGGCATAAAGAATTGCATATACATTGACTCATTAGATCTTCACAAAAACTATAATTTAATAAAAGAAGCAACTGAAGACAGAAAAGTCCAGGAATTCACCCCATCTATAGGGTACCCAAGGTCTAGGGCTGAAATTTGAAATAAGCAACGTTTGATTACAAAGCCCATGGGACTCCACATCACCTTGTGTTTTGCATAAATTTAGGCCATTTTCATTATTACTATTTTTAACTGGAGTGTTAAGTATATTTTTTACTGACTCAAGGTTTCTGGTTAACCAAATGGCTGCATTTTTCACCTAAAAAAGGAATTCACCTAACACATTTTACTTTTCATTGTTTTTATTATAAATTATGGATGTGGTCCTATGGGACAGGAGAAGGAGGCAAATTTTCAGATGTTTCAGGAAGAAATGTCTGAGCCAGTTATGGTTATTCACTCAGTCAGTTAATACTTATTGACACTTCAAGGTACCGATTAGAGATTCAGAAACGAAAAAGACAGCCCCAGTCTCAGCGTTCACGAAACACTTTAGTACATCAATGTTAAAGAATTCTGTACCTGGGCAGCGCCTGTGGCTCAGTGAGTAGGACGCCAGCCCCATATTCTGAGGGGTGACGGGTTCAAACCCGGCCCTGGCCAAACTGCAACAACAACAAAAAAAAATAGCTGGGCATTATGGCAGGTGCCTGTGGTCCCAGCTACTCAGGAGGCTGAGGCAAAAGAATCACCTAAGCCCAAGACCTGGAGGTTGCTGTGAACTGTGATCCACGGCACTCTACCAAGGGCAAAAAAATGAGACTGTCCCCCCCCCAAAAAATCTGTACCTGTTAGATGTTGTGATTCCATGTAAGTGGCAGACTTGTTTTGCAGTTATCTCCTCAGCTCTCATCTTTCCTACCTGAGACCACTCTGTCACAACCTGTGAGCAATATGCATATTCTGGTAGCAAGATTTCCTGGATTGCACCGTGAAGACCTTCACAATCCTCATACCCTCCACCCCGGCAATTACAAGTTCCAATAAACCCAGTTTGTAGGACTATCATCCTTCACCAGCAGATGGTCCCATACATTTAGTATGTTGTCTAGAAACATTAGTTTCCCAAATTCATGATGTGAAATGAGCCAGTTTCGTATATTCAAAGGTACGCCTTCCATGTTATCACAACATACAGGTAACTGGCAGGAAAGTGCTAAAAAGCTGAAGAAAAATCAATAATCATCAAAGTCAATGAATGAGACTTTCAAAGTTGAACACATTTAAAATTACATATTCTATCTCAGCACTTGTGAACCCAGTATAGATGAGAAAGAGATTAAGTTATTCACATTATGTGTTTTTGTGTGATTTAATACCCCCCAAACAGATTGTGTAGCAATGAAATGTGGTTAAACACTAAGCAATATTGACTTGGCTAAACTGTTTAATTATAGTTAGTTTAATTCATATAAAATAGGAGACAACCTTAGGCATAGAACATATTTTTGTATATTGAATATGTTAAACTTCGTAATTCAAATGTGTTGGTCTGGTCGTTTGTAAATGTGTAGATCTAAAAAAAGTCTCAGGACTCAGGGAAGGATCAACAGAGTTCCTATGATCAGGTGACATCTTCCTGGGAAGCTGATATAAGGTTATCTTTTTAAACATGCAGATACTGATATTTTCAAGGTGACAAAACTGAAGAAGCAAGTGACAAACCCCCCTGTGTAAGCGAGCATGTTGTTCACATGGGACATGTTCCCAAGGTCTCAGTCAATGATGTAAATAAGGACCCATGCAGATACAGAAACTCCTTGACTTCTGATGGGGTAACAACCCAATAAGCCCACGGTAAGTTATAAATATCTTAAATATCTATACCTGACCAATTTTGGAACTCTTTTTCTGGAATGACCATCAGAATGGTCATCCTATGGTACACAAAAACATGCAAGGACAATAATGAATGCCACTCAGCAAGACACTGCCACACATCAACACAAAGACAGCTGTGAGAAACCAATATACTAAGGTTACGAAACCTCACCAAGATGTTTGTACAGTGCTGCCGGCAAAAACACAGGATGGCAAGTTCACAAACTTCATTGTCAGACCTTCTACAACAATACTTCTGATGGACATTCCAGAAAAAAGTTACAAAATTGCTTTGATCCTAGCACTCTGGGAGGCCCAGGCAGGTGGACTGCCTGAGCTCACAGGTTCCAGACCAGCCTGTGCAAGAGCAAGACCTCTGTCTCTAAAAATGGCTAGGCTCTGTGGCAGACACCCCTAGTCCAGGCAACTCGGGAGGCTGAGACCAGAGAATCACTTGAGCCCAAGAGTTTGAGATTGCTGTGAGCTATGACGCCACAGCACTCTGGGGAGGGCAACAAAGTGAAACTGTCTCAAAAACAGAAGAAAACAAAACAAAATTGCTTTGAAGGGTGCACTAAGTGCTGGCATTGGGGCATATCTCCCCAAGGGGAGGACCATAGTGATATTCAGCAATGAGGAATGTGACGCTTTTTCTAGGATGAGTTGGCAAACTTAATTGTCAGATCTTGTATTTTTTTCCTGCAGCCTAACATGTGACCACACACACACAAAAACAAACCTTTAGAAGTTCAACACAAAGCACCATAAATATTTTGAGGCCTTAAGTTAAATTCTTAACTAAAGAATTTTCTTTATTGTGTTGAAAATCACATGGTATGAAATTGACCACCTTTATCATTTTCAAGTGTACAGGTCAGTAATGTTCAACATGTGAGTATACAGACGAGAACTTCTTTCCAGTTTTTTTATATATTATAATTATCAAAATTATTTATATTATACATTATAATTTATAATATAAATATTATATTTCTGTTTTATAGAGCAAAAATAAATATCTGAGTGACATTATGAAATGAATGTCAGAATGAATAAAATCAGTGGAGGGGAGATAGAGAAAAGAGGTGTACTCTCTCTCTTCATGTGCTTGTATATTAAACCCACACTGCTAGGTAAAACTATCATCTACTTTTTTTTTCTTTTCTTTTTTAAAATTTCAGATGAATAGGAGGGTATGCTAAGGATTGGGTTACATTGCTTACTCTCATTAGATAAAGGCCAAGTTTGTCGCTGACCCTTTCATCCAGGGGATGTGCCGTAGACCTTTACCTTGTGCCCATTAGCTGAGAACACACTAATCCCCCTCCCTCCTTGTATTTCTCCACCCACTTGAATTTCATCGTGTTTTTCTCCATGTGGGTGTGCGGTTTACCTATGGGTTTCATGTTAGTATTGGGTACATTGGGTAGAGAAGGGAACATTTTTACACTGCTGGTGGGATTGAAAACTAATACTTTTTTACCAAATAGAGGAATTAAGCATCTAGGGAATTTCATACTATTTGCCTCTTCCATTTTCTTTTCTCTTCTCTAGAATAAATAAAGAACTAATCCACTGGTTTTAATAATCTTCCCAACGGAATGCTAGTTATAAAAGTTTCACGAACATTTCCTCTAATTCCTCAGCTCAATAGAAATTAGATATTATATGAACGATCTGACCGGGCCACCTAGCTCCGTGTTCTCTGCCTCTCCCAGACGCCGACGTGTTCATTCCTCCTCTCTGCTTCTTTGGGTAGTTCTCAGTATCCCTCAGTCAGGTGGACCAGGTCCAGGACTTCGTAAATCCTGGGCTCTCATCATTATCAGTCCCAGTGGCCGTGAAGGAGTGTTTCATCAGTTAAGAGTCATGAAAAACTTTTACTTTTTTAGTATTTGTATATAATTCAATATGATACTAACAGAACAATCCTGCCCTAATGACTTCTAGATCTCTGATGATAAGAAGGGCTGGGAGAGGCTCGGAGCCCATAGCACAGTGGTTATGGTTCTAGCCACATATACCAAGGCTGGTGGGTACGAACCAGTCCAGGCCTGCCAAATGACAATGACAACTACAACAACAACAATAAAAATAGCCAGGTGTTGTAGTGGGCATCTGTGGTCCCAGTTACTTGGGAGGGTGAGGCAAGAGAATTGCTTAAGCCCAAGAGCTAGAGGTTGCTGTGAGCTGTGATGCCACAGCACTGTACCCAGGGCGACAATTTGAGACTCTGTCTCAAAAAAAGAAAAAAAAAAAAAAAAGAATGGCCAGGAGAGGTGACTCATACCTGTAGTCTTAGCACTCTGGGAGGCTGAGGCAGATGGACTGCTTCAGCTCCGAAGTTTAAGACCAGCCTGAGCAAGAGCAAAACCCATCTCTACTAAAAATAGAAAAACTAGCCAGGTGTGGTGGCACATGCCTATAATCCCAGCTACTCAGGAAGCTGAGGTAAGAGGATTGCTTACGCCTAAGAGTGTTTGAGGTTGCTGTGAGCTATGATGATGCTGTGGCACTCTACCCAGCGTCTGTCCCTCACCCTATTAAAAAAAGAATGAATGGGTCAATTCATGGGAGAAAGCAAATGTCAGCCGGTAATAGAGCCTGTCAGAAACGCTGCACGCCTTCGCGCCTCACCGCCAGCCTCAGGTGTGGGCCTGAACCTGTCTCTGATGATTAGCAACACAGGCTCTGGGGAGACTACTTGGTTGAGTCCTGCCTGTACCGCCTCCCAGCTGAGCGTGTCATTTAACCTCTCCAGGACTCAGGTTTCTCACATAGTAATTGTCCTTACTCCATACATGTTGTGAAGCTAAATGTGCTAGACATTTACTACTTACAGAAGGGACAGCTTGGCATATGGTTGTAGTTCTTACCAGTTATGCACATGTTGGAATGAGTTGCTAAATTAAAAACCTAATCAACATCCCACAGGAAATGGCAGTTTCCAGTTAAGTCAGGGAAGAGAGAAGGATAACACAGTGGGGAGGTAGTCCTTTGGAGTGGGAAGACCCCCAAATGTGAGCTGCTTGAAGAAACTAGCTCCACGTCTGACACATAGTAGTTTCTCAATATATCTTTGTGAAGGCTCGGCACCTATAGCTCAACTGGCTAAGGTGCCAGCCACGTACACCTAAGGTGGCGGGTTCGAATCCCCAGCCCGGACCCGCCAAACAACAATGCTGGCTGCAACCAAAAAATAGCCGGGCGTTGTGGCGGGCGCCTGTGGTCCCAGCAACTTGGGAGGCGGAGGCAAGAGACTCGCTTGAGCCCAGGAGTTGGAGGTTGCTGTGAGCTGAAATGCCATGGCACTCTACCCAGGGGGACAGCTTGAGGCTCTGTCTCAAAAAAAAAAAGTTTACACAAAGTTTTTTTTTTTGCATGTACTGATTGTTGTAGAGCAGTTGTTTCAACATGAAATTTAAAGTTAAGCTATTTAGTTATACATAGTAAAAGTAGTACAAACAAAATATTTGAAGTAAAACTTAATTATACCTTTTTGCCATCCTTAGGTATCTAATGAAATGATTTAGGACAATTAATTACATTTTTTATAACTTGACAAATGAAGTTTAACTTATGCCAAATTTCTTACCTGTAAAAAATGGGGGGAGGACACCCACACACACACACACACGTTGGGCCCTTTTTAGTGTTGGGCCTTTCCTTACTCAAGGAACTCAAGATAACTGAAGCCATCTTTGAAAAAAGCTTTTCAATCACTGAAAATGAACTTAAATTTCATTACTTTTTTCAAATCACAGAGAAGCTATTGTTGGTTTTTGGAAATATTATGTTAAGAAAAGCTTTAGTGGATAATAAATAAGAAGAGGTGTTTGGTTTTTGGGGGGTAGGGGTTTTTTTGTTTGTTTGTTTGTTTTGAGACAAGAGTGTCACTGTCACCCTGGTAGAGTGCTTGTGGCATCATAGCTCACAACAACCTTATGCTCTTAGACTCAAGCAATCCTTTTGCCTCCGCCTCCTAAGTAGCTATGACTACAGGCATCCACCACAATGCCTGGCTGATTTTTCTATTTTTAGTAGAAACAGGGTCTCACTCTCAATATGGTCTTGAACTACTGAGATCAAGCAACCCACCTGCCTCAGCCTTCCAGAGTGCTAGGATTACAGGCATGGACCACCACGACTGGCAAGGAGATGGTTTCTATTGGACTGTGATAACTTGATGATCAACTCTAGAAGTTTGCCAGTCTTTTGATTTTGGATAACCCAGTAAATTCACAGTTGTAGGATGGTAAAGATGCAAACCTAAGCCCTTTTGAGGCTTCTCAAATAATGTAGCTAAAAAGGAGCGGGTAGTTTCTGACAGTACTGGCCTGCTGATTCCATTATGCTTGCCACTTGGGAGAAGTGTGTTAGGCACATTAATAATTTGTAAGTATGTTTATTGATGATCTTCAGAATTACCCCAAAACTAATTTTTAGAAAGTTTTCTTTCTCTGAAAATATTACTGAGAAAATTATATGAAATTAATATGCTTCTACACCATCTATAACCCATTTGTGTTTTTAAAAATTGATTAGTGGACTGGAGTAGAAAAGGAATCTGCAAACCATGGTCTGTGGGCCAGTTCTGTTTCACTGCCATCTTTTTGTTGTTGTTGTTTTGTCTTTGAAACCGAGTCTCACTTTGTCGCCCTTGGTAGAGTGCTGTGGCATCATAGCTTACAGCTACCTGTAACTCTTGGGCTCAGGTGATTCTCTTACCTCAGCTTCCCGAGTAGCTGGGACTACAGGTCCCTGCCACAACACCCAGCTATTTTTAGAGGCAGTGTCTCACTCTGGCTCAGGCTGGTCTCAAACCTATGCGCTCCGGTAATACACTGTCCTTGCCTCCCAGAATGGTGGGATTACAGGCATGAGCCACCATGCCCAGCCCTCACTGCCAGTTTTTATAAATAAAGTTTTATAGGAACACAGCCATACCTATTTATTTACCTACTATGTATGGCTGCTTTTGCATGACACTGGCAGAGTTGAAAAAAAATTTTTTTATTTATTTATTTATTTTTTTTTTTTTTTTTTTTTTGAGACAGAGCCTCGGCTCGGCGCCTATAGCTCAACCGGCTAAGGCGCCAGCCACGTACACCTAAGGTGGCGGGTTCGAATCCCCAGCCCGGACCCGCCAAACAACAATGACGGCTGCAACCAAAAAATAGCCGGGCGTTGTGGCGGGCGCC
>CAUYTI010017886.1:0-28608 GCA_963575145.1 Galago senegalensis | reverse complement strand
CTTCACCTCTTTTGTTAGCTATATTCCTAGGTATTTCATTTTTTTTGAAGCTATGGTGAAGGGAGCTGAGTCCTTACTTAGCCTCTCATTGTGTCTGTTATGGGCATATACAAAGGCTACTGACTTGTGGACATTGATTTTATATCTTGAGACATTACTGTATTTTTTGATGACTTCTAAGAGTCTTGTGGTTGAGTCTTTGGGGTTCTCTAAGTATAAAATCATATCATCAGCAAAGAGGGAGAATTTGGCCTCCTCTGCTCCCATTTGGATGCCCTTTATTTTCTATCTTGTCTAATTGTATAGGCTAGAACTTCCAGCACTATGTTGAATAGTAATGGTGGCAGAGGACAACCTTGTCTGATTCCAGTTCTAAGTGGAAAGGCTTTCAGTTTAACTCCATTTAGTAAAATATTACCTGTGGGTTTGTCATAGATAGCTTCAATCAGTTTAAGAAATATGCCACCTATGCCTAAACTCTTCAGTGTTATAATTAGAAAAGGATGCTGGATTTTATCAAATGCTTTTTCTGCATCTATTGAGAGGATCATATGGGCTTTGTTTTTGCTGCTGTTGATATGGTGAATAACATTTATGGATTTACATATATTAAACCAGCCTTGCATCCCTGGGATGAAACCTACTTGATCATGATGTATGACTTTTTGATGATAAACTTTAATCTATTGGCTAAGATTTTATTGGGATTTTTGCATCTATATTCATTAGTGAAATTGGTCTAAAGTTCTCCTTTTTAGTTGGGTCTTTTCCTGGCTTTGTTATCAGGGTGATTTTTGCTTCATTGAACGTGTTGGGGAAGATTCCTTCCTCTTTAATTTTTTGGATAATTTCTGCAATTTAGGAATAAGCTCTTCTTTGAAAGTTTGATAGAATTCTGGTGTGAAGTTACATGGACCAGTGCATTTTTTAGTTGGGAGATTTTTTTATTGTTTCATTGATCTCAGTGCTTGAAATTGGTCTGTTCAGGAAATCTTCTTCATCTGGGCAAAGTCTAGGGACAGGGTGTGATTCCAAATATTGATCCATTTCCTTCACATTATCAAATTTCTGGGCATAGAGTTTCTGGTAGTATTCAGGGATGATCTCTTGTATCTCTGTGGCATCAGTTGTTATTTCCCCTTTATCATTTCTGATTGAGGTTACTAGAGATTTTACTTTTACATTTCTAGTTAGTCTCACCAAAGGATTATCTATTTTATTTTCTTTTCAAAAAACCAACTCCTTGTTTCATTGATTTTCTGAATGATTCTTTTGTTTTCAATTTCATTAATTTCTGGTTTAATTTTGGAAATTTCTTTTCTTCTTCTGGGTTTAGACTTAGATTGTTCTTCTTCTTCCAATTCCATAAGATGGATTGTGAGTTTGTTGATGCGCTCTCTTTCTGTTTTTCAAATATAGGCTTCTAAAGCGATGTTTTCCTCTCAAGACTGCTTTTGCTGTATCCCACAGGTTTTCGTAGTTTGTGTCTTCATTGTTACTATACTCAAGGAAGTTAATGATTTCCTTTTTTATTTTTTTCTGCACCCAACTGTCATTCAGCATAAAGTTGTTTAACTTCCATGCCTTTGTGTGAGGTTGAACATTTTTGTTGCAGTTGACTTCCACTTTTCATGCCATGTGGTCTGAGAAGATGCAAGGTAAAATTTCAACTCTTGATTCTGGTGAAGTTTGTTTTGTGTTCTAGGATATGATCAATTTTGGAGAATGTTCCATGGGCTGATGAGAATAATGTATATTCTTTATCTTTGGGCTGGAGTGTTCTATGTACATCTATCAAGCACAGTTGTTCTAGGGTCTTATTTAAATCTCCTATATCTCTGTTTAATTTCTGTTTAGAGGATCTTTCCAGCTCTGAGAGAAGGGTGTTAAAGTCCCCTGTTATCATGGTGTTATAGGATATCATACTGCTCAGACTAAGTGAGGTCTATTTTAAGAATCTTGAAGCATTTAGGTTGGGTGCATAAATATTTAGAATTGAAATGTCTTCTTGTTATATTTTTCCCTTGACCAATATGAAGTGAATATCATTGTCTTTTTTGACTTTAGTTGCTTTAAATCCACATGTATCTGAAAATAAGATTGCAACCTCTCTTTTCTTCTGAATTCCATTTGCCTGAAAAATTGACTTCCAACCCTTAACTCTGAGTTTTAATTTGTCTTTTGATGGAGGTATGTTTCCTGCAGACAGCAAATAAATGGCTTGTGTTTTCTAATCCAAGCAACCAATTTATGTCTCTTCAGTGGGGAATTCAAGCCATCAACATTTATTGAGATAATTAATAAGTATGGTAGCATTCTATTCATCTTATTTTGTGAAAGTCCATTGCTTAGTTTTGTCTTTTGCATCACTGAGGAAGCTAGGTTCTGTCCTTTAATTTCTGGGTGTTTACATTGCTGAAGGTCTATTGTGATGGTCAGCCTGTAGAATAGGTTGAAGTATTTCCTGTAAAGCTGGTCTTGTTGTGGCAAATTTCCTCAATGTTTGCACATCAATAAAAGATTTGATTTCTCCATCAATTTAAAGCTTAGCTTAGCAGGATATAGAATTCTAGGCTGGAAATTGTTCTGTTTAATTAGATTAAAGGAAGATGGCCATTGCCTTCTGGCTTAAAAGTTTCATTAGAGAAGCCTGTGGTCACCCTGATGGATTTGCCCCTATCTGTCAGTTGGTGCTTATTCCTGGAAGCTTGCAAAATCTTTTCTTTTGTCTTGACTTTAGATAGGTTCATCACAATGTGTCTTGGAGAAGCTCTAGTTGAGCTGAGGTAAGCAAGGGACCAATATCCCTCTGAAAGGAGTATGTCAGAATCTTTGGTGATATTTGGGAAAATTTTATTTATAATATTCTCTAGTATGGCTTCCATTCCCCTGGGACATTCTTCCCCTTCTGGAATACCTATAACTCATATGTTTTAACATTTCATAAGGTCCCATAATTATGTCAGTGAACATTCTGGTTTCTCTCTTCTTTTCTGCCTCTTTAACTATCTGAGCTTTCTCAAGAGCTTTATCCTCTACCTCTGAGATTCTTTATTCTGCATGATCTTATCTGTTCTTGATACTTTCTATTGCATCCTTAAGTTCCCTAATTGACTGCTTCAGTTCCTTCATCTCTGCTATATCCTTTCTATATTCTTCACATCATTCATCTTTTATTTAATTCTGTTTTTGTATTTTCTTTTGGTTATTTTCCACTTTCTTAGTAATTTCCTTCATTGTTTTTTGAGGTTTCCCACTTTCTCAGCAATTTCCTTCATTGTTTTCATCATCTGTATTTTAAATTCCCCTTCTGTCATTTCTAACATTTCTTTATAGGTGGAATTCTCTGCTCTAGCTACCTCATGGTCCCTTAAAGGGATTGCTCTGGATTGGTATTTCATGTTGCCATCATTTTTCTGCTGATTCTTCTTCATGAGTGTTTTCTTGTATCTGTTTCCTTGCCCTAATTGTCCTTTCTCTTTCTCTCCCTGTGTAAGTTACTGTGCCTCTGACCTAAAGTTTTAATGAGTCCTTTTGGCACGGGACCAGATGGATGAGTAGATTAAAGAGCATGAAGGAAAAAAAGACTTAAAAAAGAAAGAGAAAGAAGAGGGGGCGAGTAAAGGGAAATACTGACCAAAAGAAGTGAGGCACCAAAAGAAGAATACAGGAGTAATATAGGTGTATAGTAGGGTACTTTGACCCAACCTTAAATGCCCCCAACCTTTGGGGGTGCTAGGTTGGGTAGTTCCCTTGAGGCCAGCAGCTCTTTGCCAGCCTGATCAGACACAGTACCCTATCTCCACCAGGTAAAGAGGAAAGACAAAAATACTATAAGTCAAACTGAAACAAAAAACCAAACAAAACCCTTATGGAATAAAATTGGGGGAAAAAACAAATAATGGGGGCAAAAACACTAGCAAAAATCAAGTTCTAATTGTTAAAGAAGGCAAAAATGGAAGATTGTATTTAAACTAGAATAGTGAAGAAAAAAGAGAAAAAAAACAAGAAAAAAAAAGAAAAATGTTGAAATTAAGAAACAACAACAACCCCCCCCAAATAACCCCCAAAACAAAAAACCAAAACAGCATGTATATCTTGAGGAATATTGTCTGGGCAACAGGAGATCTTCTGAGGTATGAGATGTTAATGATAATGTTGATACAGCTGTACAAGATGGAGACTGGAGGTGATAGCAGCCCATATAGTCTATGCACAGGCATCCTCAAACTATGGCCCACCTAGGACATTGATCCAGCCCACTGGGTGTTTTTTGCCGCCACTGCCTGTCCTGCTTAGCAGCCTACTTGTCCCGGGGCCTACAGAATGGCCCTCCAATGGTCTGAGGGATAGTGAACTGGCCCCTTGTTGAAAAGTTTGAGGACCCCTGGCCTATGGCTAGGAGGAGTGAGAGTTATAAGAAATACCTGTATAGCTCAATAATGGAACACCTTGGGGGAAAGGGCATGGAGAGGTATTTAGCTCTTCTACAAAGTATGAGAGCTTGCAAGATGAGAGCATTGGTGAATTGGCAGTCTCTACACCTGTGGTGTTGAGCAGCATAAGATCAGCCTTATACTAGGCTGGAGGAGAAGACAGTTGGGAGCATGTGCATTCTATCACAGACCTGCTTACTCTGACTCTCCTTTCCTGCCTGCAGAATGCCAGCATGGTGTCTCTCTGCTGAAGATTACCAAGCTCTACTAAAGACTAAGATCTAGCTATTCTAAGACTGCTTTACTCTCTCAAAGACTCTCTCTCCTGCTTAAGTAGATAGCTCTCAGGCACCTAAGAAAAATTGTTCCTGAGCAAGGTACTTTAGCGGTCCCAGTCCAGAACCTAGTTAAGCTGGCCTGAGACCTGGCCACTCCTGGACCCTGACAAGCGGTGGCAGTAGTGAGCTGTGACAGGAGGCCCCTGCTGATTTCTCAGACCCCCGCTGGCTTGGGAGCCCAAAAGTGTCAGCTTCTTTAAATGACACTTCAAACTGTGAACCTTGGCTAAGAGAAAGCTTTCTAAAGAAAGCACTTATCACTAGGATCTCTCCTGGTGTGGCTGCCCGCTTATCCAGTTCACCAAACTGGTCTTTAAAAAAGGAAGAAAAAAGAGAAAGAAGAGGGGGTCAGTAAAAGGAAATACTCACACCTGAGGGCCAAGGCTGTAATCTGTCAAACACTTAGATCTCTGCTCTTCCCCAGCATCTCAGTCCCTGCCTTTGGGCTGCTTAGTCACTAGATTACTCACCCAAGGTCTCCCAGTCAATCCCTGCACTGTGACCTGCAGGGGCAGCTCCCCCACAGTAGCTGTGCAGGTAGCCCACAGCTGAACAATATTTTAGCTCCTTTCCAGCTCAGCAGCTCAGTCCAGGGCCCCCAGACAATGCCCAAAGTTGTTTGCACACCCGCCCAAGATCTCCCAGGGCAGTTCTATCAAATGCCCAAGTCCAAGAAAACCAAAATAGTCCACAGGTAAGGCTTTTCCTGCTTGCAGTCTCACTGTTGCTACGGTTACAGCTGCGAGTAGCCTCCAACTGAACAACTGCACCTTGCTGGTTCTCCACTGCTTTTATCTTCCTTGTGGGGTGCAGAAGTCTCTCACTGACTCCCTATGTCAACAAAGGGAAGTTTCCGTGCAGATCCTACCACACAGAGATGCCTGGAATCTTCCAAAGCTTGTTCAGAATTGACTATTTTTCTTTGTAAGAAGTGGTCTAGGCTGGGTTGAAGAATTTTAGTACTGCATCTTTATCCAACCATTATACCTATAATTCTAGTATTCTGTGAGACTGTGGCAGGAGGATTGCTTGAGCTCAAGAGTTTCAGACCAGCCTGAATGAGAGTGAGAACCCAACTATACTAAAAAATAGAAAAATTAGTTGGATATTGTGCCAGTCAACTATAGTTTCAACTACTCAGAAGGCTGAGGCAGGATGATCATTTGAACCTAGGCAGGAGTTTGAGGTTGCTATGAGATGGGCTGACACCATGGCACTGTGGCCTGGAGCAACAGAGTGAGATCCTGTTTCACAAAAAAAAAGGGGGGGGTGTCCAAGGCCTTGAAGAAGTAGTAGTCAGTTCAGTTGGTGTGGTGTAAGGTCTAGTGAACATGGCAGATGATGGAGTTTCCAAGTTCAGCTTCTATACTTCGAGCAGCCTTCTTTATGCTATATGTGGTCCAGCATTGCCTTGCAAGAGAATTGGCCTGTTCCTATTGACTAACCTTGGCTGGTTAATTTAAAGCATCCTCATCATTTCATCCAATTTGTTGCAGTTGACATTCACTGTAATAGATTATTGACAAGGTTTCATGAAGCTGCCATGGATAATGCCAGTGGTAGATCACCAGACACCATTAGATTTTTTGATGAATATTTAGTTTTAGATGGTGTTTCAGCACTTCATCTTTATCAAACCATTGTGTTGAATGCTTGAGATTGTCAAAAAGAATCCATTTTTCATAGCAAGTAACAATATGGTATAGAAATTGTTCATCTTTATGTTGTAGCAGCAAAGAAAGGCAAGTTTCAAAACAATTTCTCTTCTGAGGGTCATTTGATTCATGCAGAACCCATGTATCTAGCCTCTTTACTTTGCTCATTTGTTTCAAATGGTCCAAGATTGTTGGAATAGTAACAATATGATCGCTGCTAATTCACACGTAGGTTGAGATGGATTTGCTTCCACTTTCAGTTCATCATTATCCACCTTGGTCTCAGGTTACCCACAGTGCTTATTTTCAAGATTAAAATTACCAGAATGGAACTTCTCAAACCATCCATGTACTGTGCATTCATTAGCCACATCCTTCCTAGACACTGTTTTAATATTTTGAGCTGTCTGTACTTCATTGGTTCTATGATGGAACCCATATTCAAAACTACTACAAATTTTTGACTTAGTGACGGCTTAATCACAAGCCAAAATGTGAGTTTGAAAGAATGAGGCTGTATCTTCACAATTAAAAAAACACCAAGAATTGTCAAAGCCCGAAATCTCAACTGCCAAACTTAGTTCAGGGAATCAGATATTTCATATTTAATAACATAATATCACATGAAGAAAAAAACAACCCGTATTTTGTTTGTTTTCTTATTTGTTTTACAAATAAAATTCCTTACATGCAATAAAACATGACCATGAAAAATATTGTCTCTATGTAGGTAAATACAGTACTTTGTTTACATTCTTCAACTGGATGTAAAATAAAAGCCCCTTGAGGCTGGTGAGGCACTGAGAAACATTGCCAACTTATTAGTTCCCAGGGTGATTTCCAGGTCCTTTGCATATAATATCTTTTTATGTTCTTTTTATTCTTTTGTGCTTTTTATTTTTCTTCATCGCTGAGTCCTTCATTGAAAGGTTAAGAATAATATCTGAAAATATGTATTTCATCTGTGGGAAACTTTGTACAGAGAGTCATTTGAAGGACTCTTTTCTTTGAATGGCTTATCAAAAAGCATTCAGAAAACACACTCCCTCAGGCAATTTTAATCTATTCAAATTCCCAGAGACCTTTAAAGGTGTTAGTTGCTAACCTGTCTTTTTTACTGTGTAAGGCTTCTTGGATGGCCTTGCAGGAAAGGGATAATAAAGAGAAAAGAGTTCACAGCCCCTACCCTCAGTTTACAAAGACACAATCTGAGAAATGAACTTTCATCTGCATAGAATGTATTTACCTGTGAATTTCAATTATCAAATCAGAAACTCAAAGGGTAAGGAAGAATTGCAAAATCATTTAGTGCTGGTTCCTCTATACATCATCCCTATCAAGTATTTCTCTGGGCTCTCTATCATCATATTCAGTAACAGGGAATTAACCACCTTAGAGCTGGAGTTTTCAAAAATCATTAGAATTTTAAAGATTAGACTGAAACTCCTTAATTTATGCTCCATCCTCCATTCTATCTCACTTCCCTTTCCAGAGGTAACCTCTACTTTAACTTTCTATTATTCTTCTTGCCCTTTTATATGCTTATCACCATATATAAGTAGTCAAAACATAAAAGATATTGGCTTTTTTGTTGTTTTTATTAAACAATATGGCTTGAAAAAATTTCATGTCATGTTAACATGTTTCATTCTTTCCCCAGCTTTATAGTAATCTATAACATGAACCACAGTTTATTTAGCTGTCCTTTTTTTTTAGTATTTTCACTATTATAAACAGTGCTACAAATATTCTTTCCCATGCCTCCATTTGTGTATATTTAAGTGTTCCTATGGCTTAGGTATTAAGAATGGATTTTTGCTGAAATTTGAGTGAGCCACACCAATAGAATTCAGGGATCCAAATGAAAAGAGAAGGAATGAAAACCAATAATTTCAGAAATGTACTGCATTGGTATCATCTCCAGCCTTGTGGGTAGTTTCATCTATGTCACTTTCTGTTGTTCTAAGCACTGACATGTTCTCAACACAAAGTAATGGTAAATGTTTGAAGGAATGGATATCTATTCTACTTATCAGATAGGAACATTATATATTATATTCTTGTATCAAAATATCACATGTACCCCATAAATATATACAACTAACATGTATCCATAAAAAGTAAAAATTTTAAAAGTGGGATTACACCAAGCATTTCAGATCTCAAAGTCCCTGCTATCTATAGAGTGTTCAGTAGCAATAAATGCATTAAAAAATAGAATGTATTTTTGGCAGGAAATGGGAAGATAACTAACATTTACTGTAGCACTTTCATCATACTCATTCAAGAAATGTTTATTGAGTGTCTACCAAGATATACACATTGTGCTAGGTAATAGGAATACAGCAAGGAACAAGATACACAATAACCCTTTCAACACTTTTTTTCATTTAATTTCTAGAATTACCTTTGTTTGGGGCTTAACACAGCCATACACAAACCCTTCCCCCTTTCTCCCCCACCTACTCCTAGAACAAAAGAATGACCTGACCCTACCCCAAGAGTTCTGCTGGCAAGACTCTAGCCCACCAGAACCTTCTAGCAAGCTGTAGAATATTCCTTCCCCTATGCCCTGTATAAAAAGAGGCCTTCAACTGCCCTTGGCACAGACAACATCTTGGCCCTGTCCAAGTGGGTCTCTGTCCCCTTTCATTAAACTCACCCTGAACATCTCCCATTCTTGCCTCTGAGTACATTGCCAAACCCCTTTCATCTGGTGCTGAAAACCCTGGACTGGTGGGTTGCTGGTGGCCTTGCTAGCCACCCCAGTTCCCTTGGAACTCAGTCTTGGTTGTGCCCCAACCAGATTCCTTCAACCTGCCTGTTAGAGATTTTAGAGGTCTTCACTCCAACTGCCATTTTAGGGTAAGTAAGGTCGTTGAAACTTCTTCAAACAGAGCTCCCTTCAATCTGCTTTGTGTCTCTGGGTCCCCACTTCCCATATGTTCATTTGCACCTAACCAGGTTTTTATTTCATTTCAGTCTCAGCACTGGGCCTTGGTTCAGACTTCTGGACCCATAAGTCTCTAAGAGAAGCAGGAGATGTTCAACCTCTCAGAGAATCTCTTTCTCTTCAATACCCTGGGTCTTGGGAAATAGGAGTTGCCTTCTTTTCCAACCAGATAGGGGAAGGACATTTGAGATATGGGAGCTGGCCTTTCCACCCCTCAAAAGAGACACCCTGGGGATATCTCCTCCCCCCTTAATATAAATTGAACAACTGGTCCATTTCACCCAAACACGGGACCTTTGATTTCAATATCTTAAAGACCTGAATACTTTCCTATTAAAAACATGGTAGATGGAGGGGCAAGGCAACTCAGGGCAGCATGCAGGTTGCAGCTACAGTTTAGACCCCAGCAGGAACTGGTAGGGCTTGCTAGGGATTGCCGGGGGTAGTCCAGCACTGCCACACAGTTGGTACTGCCTGACTGCACTGGCTTATACCCGTTCCTCCTTGGCCTGCACCAGGAGTGTGGGGGCCACTGGTTCTAGGTACTTGGTGACTACTGGGGATCTGGGTGAGCATGGAGGAGCTTATGATGGAGAAGGACTTCCTGGACCCCTCCTTCACGCATGCTCTGTGACTGGTGAACCAAGATATAGAAAAGTTTCAAAAAGGAGAAGTCAAGGATGAATAAAGTACATTGACGTGATTAATAAGAACATGAAGCTGGGACTGAAAGTGTTAATTCCTGTAAAACAGTTTTCTAAGTTCAACTTTGGCAATTCTCTGAAGTGTTTACAAGAAGAAACTTGGACAAAAATGTCCATCTATGGAAAAGGTTCCATGAGAGACAAAGCAAAGGAAGAAGAGTTGAAGAAAAGTGGAGAAGCCAAATACTTCCATCTCAATGATGATCTCCATGTTCTCATTGAAGTCTTTGCTCCACCTATGGAAGCATATGCCCACATGGGACATCCTTTGGAAGAAATCAAAAAGTTCTTCATCATCTCTGACTATAATCATGAAATTAGGCAAGCACAGCTTCAAGAATTAACATATTTAAATGGTGGTTCAGAAAATGCAGATGTTCCAGTGGTTCAAGGAAAACCTACTTTGCTTACAAGAGGTGTACCAACCCCAATAATAACCAGGGGAAGGGGAGGAGTCACAGTCCATCCAGTTGGAGTTGGTGTCCCTAGTGGGACACCAGCTCCCAGGGGAGTTCTATCCAGCAGAGGTCCCATGAGTCGGAGAAGAGGACTTCTCACTCCCAGAGCAAGAGGAGTTTCCCCAACTGGGTACAGACCTCCACCACCACCCCCAACACAAGAGACCTATGGAGAATATGACCATGATGATGAATATGGCACTGCTTATGATGGACAGAGTTATGATTCCTATGATAACAGCTATAGCACCCCAGATCAAAGTGGTGCTGATTACTATGATTATGGACACGGACTCAGTGAGGAGACCTATGATTCCTACAGGCAAGAGGAGTGGGCTAACTCCAGATACAAGGCACCTTCAGTGAGATCAGCAAAGGGTGTCTACAGAGACCAGCCATATGGCAGATACTGATTGTACTATCTGGTGCTGTAGAATAGCCAGTCTCCCACCAGTCCTGTATACTGTTCAAAGTAGTTTTTTCCTATGAACAATCACTTTTTAAATAAATCAAAATGCTTAAAATCTGAATGAATGGAACTTAAACCACTTTGTTGAAACATCAACCTGGGCAGACAAAAAAAAAAACAAAAAACCACAAAATGTAAAATTTTGTTATTTCCAGTCTGTATATGAAAAAAATAGGTCATCCAAAGGGGAAAAATAATTTGATTAAATAATTTCATTAGTGTTAAACAAAAAAAATAGGTCTACTAAATATGTTAATCTATTCTTTTAACATAAGCATCACATTTCATTTTAAAGGTTTCCATAGAATTTAGTTATTTTGTCTTTCAGCCATATGCTAGTCATTTTTTTCTCTTGCCAACACACATAAAAAGGAAATCCAATTAATTACAAGTGCAAATAATATGGTATTACTTTGTAACTCAAGTCTTGCAATGTTCTGTAGTGTTAAGCAGTCTCCTCTTGCTTGATGCTAAATAAAACTTTTGAAAGAAAAAAACAAAAGGCAGATGGACTGAAGTCTCCTATATTCAGGCCTTTCTCTCTCTCTCTGCTGTTGTCCTTCATTATGTAAATTTAATTGTGCTCCATTCATCATATACTCATCCCTCCCCCACTATCTTCACCTGATCTTCCTCCCTATCTTCCCTCCATGGATTCCTTTCATCTCATTCAACCATCAAACTCCTATTACTCTCTACCTCCTAACCAACCCTTGGAGTCATACACAAACGCTTCTCCCTCCTCCACCCCACCAATCCCTTAATATTCCTGCATTGCCCACTTTTTGCTGATTTCTTTCCCTATCTGGTAGTTTCATCCATCACCAACTTCTGCATGTCCACTGCCAACTTCTGTCATCACTAGCTTTCCCAACCCATGCTGGCTTCAGGCCCCCTCTACCCTCCCACTAGGTTCTGCTGTCATCTACTTCCTCCCTCCTACCACCAACTTCTCCCATCTGAAGACATCCCTACTTGCTGGCTCTGCCCACCCACTGGGTTCTCTGTCACCATCTCCCCCACTCTCTTCTCTCCTGCATACCAGTTCCCCCTCTGGGATATTTCAGTGCTCAAAAAACGTATCTCTCAGAGCCAAGATTAAAACTCAGCCCTTCTGTCTGTATGAAACCTTTTTAACTCTTTACTAATTTAAATCTTAATAAGATTTAAGGGAAGAACAAAGCACTTTATCTCCTAGTAAGCCTCATTTCTCAATCAGTCCCAATATTCAGCATACACTCCAAAACTTACAAAAAGCCTAAAGTCCTACAAGCAGAGCTTTTAGACCTGACCATCATTGTCTTTTAATAACTGAGATGGAGAAAGGACAGAGAAAAAGAGAAATTGGGACTAACAGCAGCCCTAAAGACATAAACATTTTTTAAATAGTGGTTTCCATTTTAAATCTTCTCCAGAGATAGGTAGTCAAAGGGTCTAGGAATGATGACCACACCCTTCTTCAGGAATGGAGTTCTGCCTCACTATGACTCTGGGTCCCTAGAGCAAAATTCCTTGGGAAGCAGCCTCTGCTGGGCCTCTGGAACCAAGTCCTCTCTATAAAAGAGAAAGACACTGGAAGTAAGAATGTATCCTCCTTAGGAGAGGGGACTGTATTTGTCTTCTGAAACTGGGGTTTCCTAAGTCAACATCCTCCATACCCATGGACTCATGAAAATTTCTTCCATGTGACTAACATGTCTGACTTCAAAATAGGCTCAACTTTGTCACACCTGGATGACCTTAGGTAACTCAATCTCTCTCACAGGTAAGAAAATCAATTCTAACAAATACCAGAGCCATGTACTCTGCTTTTCCCAAACTTTAGAGACCTATATTTCTCTCTCCTATCTCCATTATTAAAATAAAAAAATAAAATATGACTCCCACATATTCCACAGTTTCTAGTTCACTGGGAGATAAAGTTCTTTTGCTCACTCTTTATTACTTTACAGTTATTTTCTTTATTAAGAAAGACCTTGTAGCTTCCTTTCTCGGACTTCTGAAAAGCCACAACTTTTTCCTTTCCTAAGTATAAGCTATGTTTTCTGACTATAAACTTTCTGCTTGTCTTACTTAAAAGTGTCTACTACTACATTTCTATGTGTTAGCATGACCATATATGTCATGTGTAAATGATGTTTCACTACCAGTGTAAAAGAGCTCTAATTAATTAACTTAAAGAAAAAGTAAGCACTTAAATTAAATGTTTTATTAAGAACATGAGAAAGAACTTAAATACCTTTTAGTTCAGTGGACGTTTGTAACCTTTAATAAATGACCCCATGAATTCAACTGTAATTACTCTTTTCTTTTTTCCCCCTTAAATTCAGCTACCCAATGAAAATCTCACTTATCACCTACACCAAACCAACTTTTACCTCTTCCCTGAAACATACTCTAACACACCCTCCTACACAATCTATCACAGGGCAAACCCTTAGCAGGAACTCTTTCCATCTGAGATACTGAAAGGATCCCCTCCAAATTTGCAAGAACTCAAGAATTACCCCTTTCCTTCAACTTTTCCACTTGACTTGATAACACTGGTGTCTTTTTCCTATGTGGAACCTCTACCTTTCTGTGCCTCCCAAAACTGGACTGGCACCTGCACCCTTGACCTGCTTTCTCCTGATATATCTCTCCTCCCAGGCAATGAACAAGTTCCAGTCCCACTTCACATTCTGCTTAGAGCTAATGCACCATCCAATTAATCCCTTCCCTAGTCAGGATAGGCATTATGGTAGGAGATTCTGATAGTATTCCCACTGGCCTAGGAATAGTTACCCACTCATTCCAAATAGTATCCACCAGACTGGCCAAGAGAATCTAGGAACTCTCTGATCAGTTACAATTCATACAAGAGCAGATATACTCCCTAGCATCAGTAAGTTCTCCAAATTCATAGAGGCTTGGATCTGCTCATGGCAGGGGAAAGAAATCTTTGCACTTTCTTACAGAAAAATTGATGTTTTCTACACCAACAAGTCTGGTCAGAGAAGGCATCACCTGGCTCCAGGACTAAGCTATCAACCTGCAATCTCAAAATGAGGGATCCTAGTTCAACATCCTGTGGGAACACTAAATCTTACCTCTCTAGGGCCTCCTCACTAAAATCCTCCTAATTATTAACCATGGCCCCTTGCATCATCCAATACCTATCCTCTTTTATGGAACCTTAAAGGATTGTGTTTATGAGACTTGAGTCACATGACAGGAAGCTGTAATTTAGGAAGCTATAACCTTTGTTTCTTTGATTATGGATTAGCCTTTCTTTACCTACATTGTTTTGTAAACTGTTGTAAAAGACTGAAGGGTTCCATAGAAGACCCCTTCCCTCCTCACTGTTTTATCTTTATTATTGACTATATTCCCTCTTCTCTTACACAAAGACCTCATGATTATCACATTGTCTAAGACAGAATGTTAAATATGGTCTTTTAAATTGGAAAGGAAAAGAAAAACTATAATCAAAAAACTATAATCAAAACTATAATCATAAACTAGATTAGTATGGAAAATGTTATAATCTGATACATTTCTTTATTTTCTACTTATATAAGCAAGACCTTAGTTTTGAAACATGGACCCCATTGCTTTGGAGTCTGTGTTACATGGATGGTCATTCTCAGCTTTGGGCTTGAGTAAACTCTTTTAAACTGTACTCTGATCATTTTTTTTATTATTTCAGGTTGACACTTATACATACTAAATAAATTAATCCTAATGACACTTCTTTGTTCCTTAATTTGTTTTATAAACACTTCTGCCACAGTTGATACTATCAGGTATTATTTTGAGTGCTTTGCAGAAAATTCAGTACTTCATTATAACAATTATGTAAGACAGGTGCTATTATTATACAAATTTTATGGAAAATAAGGCTTGAGGAGAGGATAAATAATTTGTTGAAAGCTCACTGTAGGGGATCTGAACACAGCATCCCAAAGAATGAGACTTCCAGATGAAAGAGATTGAGTAGGCTACAGAAACAGGAGAGTCTGTCTGACATTCTCTCAGCCTCTTTTGTCCTCCAAAGTGGGTCATAGGAACCAGAACCCTTCTGCCTTGAAGCAAGCTAGAAAACTGAAGTAATTCACTCTCTGACCTCCTTCATTCTCCCCTGAAGATCCTTAGGTTTCAAGTGCCCTGTCCCATCCCTGGGATAGGGGAGGTTAGGGAGAATACAGAGACAAAGCAAAGAATCTGAGTACATAGATCTTGCTGAGATCCTCCAAGCTTACTATTAGATCATAACTTTTTGTCCAATCATATTTCTGTCACCTGTCCATTCTTCACTGAACCTAAGGATAAGGGCTCTCAGGTCATGTAAAAGTTTGGTTAAAGAAATTTAGTATGTTTTTATCTTGCTAATCTATCTTTTGTCATGTGGATGTCAGCCATAAACTTTGCAATGAGTGAGGACAAGATATTATATTTTCTCCCTTACATCATAAATTTGGGAAATGGCAGAGTTACAATTTAAATTTAGGCAGTATGTTTCTAGAATTTACTTTCTGACTCTACTACACCACTTTTCTTTAAAATGTTTGAATATAAGTGTCATGCAATCTTCTGCCTCTGCCCTTCCACATTATTTGTTCTGAAAGATATCTTCAGTCTGCTCTCAAGCTGATGAAATCAGCTTCATTATTCTATTTGCTTTCCTTTCAACCCAATGCAATTTGTTTATTTTCCTTTGGAATATGCTTCCCAGACTATTCTAAGTGATTATGGGACCATGCAGAGTTATAGATACTATGTTATTATTGACTAAGACTTCATTAAATTTTTGGTAGCTACATCTTCCTTTTGATTCATGTTGAATATACTGTTGCCAACCTCTCCATACTTATTATTCATCACCATGATAGATTCAGTGCATCATTCTAGCTGGCAAGACCTTTGAGGATCCTGACTTTGCTATTCATCATGGAGGCTCTTACTCTCAGTTATGAATTAACTATTCTATGAGTGTGTTCCCATTACATCTTCATCCAAATAAGTCATGAATGGAAATACTTAAATACAAGTAATAAGGACAGAGCATTGCAGCTCACAAACAGAGACTTCACTCCAGTTTGGCATTGATTAAAAACAAAGCAACTTTAGATAGTTATTTAATCAGTAATTACTCTACTTAAATCTTCTTGCATTTAGCCCACATTTTTCTACAGTTAATAGTAATTAAGCATGTTTAATTCTTCACTTTGTTCATCTATACTTTGTCTTATGAAATTCCCTTATCTACAAACTAGTAAATTTATTAAAAGATTGGCTTACAGTAGTTTTTTTTTTAAAATAAAAGAGCTGGTCAGAAGATACTTCTATTACCTTTTGTAAAATCTATGTTTTCTCCATTGTTCAGTAGCCAATCATTCATTTTTTTGTTCCCCAAATATTCATTTGTTATTTACTGTGCACCAGAAAGTCTTCTAGGACCTGAAAATGCAACAGTAGATGAAACAGATAAAAATTCTTAGCATAATAGACATCACATTCTGTTATAAAAGACTATATGACCTATGTAAGTTAAAACAGACACATAGAGTTTGCTTATATTGGAAAGCCAGGTACTAAATACAATTTACTTCTGGTTCTCCAATGTTATAATTATCCTTTTTATAACTTCTGAAGCTGCAGACTGAGGGATGCTCTGGGCCAAATGGCTACTGATAATCGAAAATGCAGTAGGTCTTATGTATCACCACTTCTAGCCTCCTAGAGTATGTGAATCCCTTTTACAGCCTCCTCCAACATATCTTCTCAAAGAATTTATGATAATAAATCCTCATACTTAATGATCTTGTACAGATACTAGCTAGAATATGAGATAGGGTTCAGACTGCTTGGTTTTGCCAGGCCAAATGAAGTGGTGAGCTGTTAGATCTTTTGTATGGTGGACTAGGGTGTGTATGCTATATAGTCACCACAATGAATCTATTTCCTTTTCCTCTCCAGGTTCTAGAACCTCACCCCCCACATGACATGGTCCATTGCCCCCTTCCTCTTTCAATGTAAGCAGTAATAGGTCAGGCAGTAATAGCAGTAATAGGTTTCATAATGTATCACTCCATCTCCCTTGTCCACTATTAAAGCCGTTTGTGATTACATTGAACCCACAGAAATAATCCATATAATTTTCCCATCTCAAAGTCCTTAACTTACATCTGCAAATGTAAGCTAACATATCCATACATTCTGGGGATTAGGATGTGGACACTGGACATTTTGAAGGGATTGTTATTCTGCCTACCATACCCTCCTTCTGGCCTAAGTTATATTCTCTTTCTTTTAAAATATTAACATTAAATAACATTGCTATTTACATGACCAAAATAATTGCTTTCTCTTCTTCTTTTCTATTAGCCCTGCCATGGTGGCCTCTCAGCACTACTCACTAAGGTTAGATAATCTTGCTTCCCATTGTCCCTATTTTCACCTTTACATATGTTCCTCTGAAGCTTTCTAGGATGTTTTTGAGTCAGAAGGACGGTGTTGCTAGTAGACTAGTAACAAACAAATATGTAAAGGCTTATACTACCTCTCCTGATACTTTTTCCTAAAATTGTTTCCTACCATCATCAATCTTGCCCTGATTGGCAAATATGAACATGAGGAATATGAGACTGAGGGGAAAGTGTGTTTACTGACCTCAGTGTTCATGGTACTCAGAAGATGTTCAAGATATATTCAAAGGTGGTAGTGGTGGTGGTGATATGCATGCACATGTGTGCGCGCGCATGCACGAGAGAGAGAGCAAGAGAGAGAGAGAGATCAAATTTGCTTCTCACTTTACTACAATAGCTTATGTGGCAACAGTTATTCCCCCCCCTTTCTGTACTTCTTTGTTACTCTATCACCCTGCCCACTCCCACTACCTTCATATTATCTTTATGTTAAGTCCTGATTCATGACTGCCAATCTTTTTGAACCTGCTCAGACATATCCAAATGTGTCTATAATGAATTTTTATTATATAAATTTTTGTTTTAATTTCTTAACAACTTTCCAGTCTTAAGTATACAGTGGCTCTACTGAGGACATGTCATTTTTTGAAATCATTTGATTTTATTCCTTTCTTTTATTGCTTTTCTTTTATCTTCATTCAGCAGAGCACTCTATTTCACTGGCATTGAGGAAATGAGCCACATTCCGTCCTGTTCCTTGCTGATCCTGCTGCCATGTTTTGATATCATTGTGCTTGAAGCAAAATTTGTTTAGCCTCCGTGTTCCTCTGGCACCCAGCCTAGCATTTGAGAAACTATTCTCTGCTATAAGGATTGTGTGATTTCAAAACCAAAAATAATCAAAGATGAACTTCCACTTTGTGTTTTTATATCATTTTAATAAGGTCTGTAAGTGGGGGTTTCATTTTTTGGCATGTAAATTCCTATGGACATAGGTGGGGGGCTTTATATTTATTAAGCATTTCATATGTATTAAGCATTGAGATGGGGGTTTCAAATATATCATTAGTAGGTTTTGATCTATTAGTATGCCCCAGGCATAGCTTTGGTGGGGGCCAATTATGAATTTTACAAAAATATAAGGATACTTTCAAAAGTTTATTTAAAACTGAAGAAATGTTCTTCCAAGAAAATCCTTTTCTACATGGAAATAAGTTAATGGTAATCCTTGGATGCCTGGTATGTACTAAGAAATTTTTGAGTATTTAAAATATATCTCATTCCTCTAAATTTCTAGCCTTAGGCTAATATACAGAGCCATGAAAAGTAATGAATTTTAAATCCATCAAACATTTAAAATTATCTATTGGTCTAGCTCTCTCAAGGGGAGATAATAATTTTTAGGATATGCTTTCTCCATACATTCTTAAAAGAAACTAATTTAGAGCCTAGTATAGGTTAAGCACTCTTCCTGGCAATTTGTATGCATACTTTTGTTAGTATATGTGTCCAAATAAGCTAACAGAGGTGGGGAAAGGGTGTTACTCCAGGAAGAGCCAACAGCAAATTTCCAGACAAGGCATGAATAAATTGACTTTATGATAATGGTGAGCAATTTGGGGAGGGGATGATGGTTTGTTACTGTTTCCCTCTCCCCACCTTTTCCCTCCATATTCTTTATTACCTCTCAGTAACACATCATAACACTTAGCCCTATACTGCTTACCTATCTTCTGGATACATTTATAGCAACACAAAAGGCAAATGCCTTTTTAACATGATAAAAATCATCTCTAATCCCACTACTACTGCCAGACCACACAAGAGCTTTCCTAATCACTGATGAAC
Organism: Galago senegalensis; assembly: GCA_963575145.1. Taxonomy (NCBI): domain Eukaryota; kingdom Metazoa; phylum Chordata; class Mammalia; order Primates; family Galagidae; genus Galago; species Galago senegalensis. Next base: position 9,340 of record CAUYTI010017886.1, on the reverse strand, counting down.
AAGATCTTTTCCAATGGGTCCCAAATCTGTCTTTGTTTTCTCAAAATTGCTTTCTTCATCAATGAAAACAACTCTTGTCTTGGTGGTTTTCTGGGTAAATACATAAATTGGAATGTAATCTTTATAAGGGACGATATTTTAATTATTTTATTCATAGTATCAGTTTTACAACACACTCATACATTCACAACACCTTTCTTCACTCTAGTGTAGTCTAGTTCCTTTACCACCTTCTTATGCCACAAACAACTCTACCTCCCTTATATGAACTTACTACATACCTTTCTCACTATTAATTCATGAACTCCAAGTAAAAAGGACACTGAAATCAGCCTAGTAATTTCTGTGTCCTATAAGCATTCGAGAGTACAAGATCTCTCTCTTCCTCTCTCTCTCTCTCTTTTTTTTTTTTGAGACAATGTCACTTTGTCACCCTCCGTAGAGTGCTGTGGCATCACAGCTCACAGCAACCTCAAAGTCTAGGGCCTAAGTGATTCTCTCGCCTCAGCATCCCAGTAGCTAGGACTACAGAAACCCACCACAACCCCCCAGCTGTTTTTTGTTATTGTTGTCATTGTTGTTTAGCAGGCACTGGCTGGGTTTGAACCCACTATCCCTGGTGCATGTGGCTGGCATCCTCACCACTTAGCTACTGGCTCTGAGCAAGAATACAGGATCTCATACTTAGATTTCACCTGATGTCTAATCACATGGTTAGGCATGTCTTATACAAATACTGTACTGTATGATAGACAATATTAATGTTCATAAAGATTTTTGATTCTTCTCTACTTTTCTCAAATTTAAGCTTACATATATGATTCACTATGTCCAATAAACTATCATAAGTAGTGGCACTTTTGGTAAGAAGTATTTAAGAGCCTATGCCGATTATCCATACTCTCTCTTCCCAGATTCCAGAGTTAATGGAAGCATGTGTTGGTAAAGTGTCACAAGATTGAAGCAATCTACCATTATATGCCACTATATAGAGCACAAATTATCTAGTGACTCATCTAGAACTGAGCCACTTTGAATGAATGAGGAATACACTTTTGTGTAATGTTGATAAAGTTTTGCTGGCATTACTTTAGCATAACCACAGAAATTGGATATATAGAAGAGGAATGTTGTAAAAACCATAATTCAAAGCTATCTGATACTGGCTTAATGATTGGGAGGAGTGAAACTAGGCAGCTGCATAGGAGATAGTAAAGATTATGACCATGTTAAGACTCAGAAAACAATATTCCAAAATGAAGGCTCAAAAAGAACCTCAGAAGCAAAGGTTTGTTTTTTTTTTTTTTCTAACTTGCTACTGCCATCCTTTCTTTTAGTTGCATTCTCCCCTGAGGTTTGCAATAGAAACTAAAATTTCAAAATGAGTGGAGAAAGATAGTAGACTACTGACATCTCCTTGGAAGCCACTTATGGTGAGATAGGGGAAAGAGGACTCCACCTACCTCTGGCTGAAGGATCCTGACCAGAAACACCTCTCTGGGGACATAGAAAAGCAGTAGGGGACTCCAGGAACCAAAAGAGAGATTGGGAGCTGAGGAAGATAGGCATAGAAGGCAAATGCCTGATTATAGAGAGAAGCTGGCCAACCCTTTGGTAGAAGGATAGAAATAAAGGCCTGTCCTGCAGGGATTTTTTTTTTTAAACTGGGCTATTGACTGGAGCTACCAGGGAAGGGCTTAAGAAAGTGAGAGAACCCAAACAACATATGGTTGCTGGTGGAACTCCCATCATCTTGGCTACTAGAAGGGCACCACTATTGAGGGAGGGGCTCCTGGGAGGAATAGTCTGCAGAGTTCTAGTGAACAGCCAGCTCTAATGCACCTGCTGAGCTCAGGCAGCCATCCTTGGGATGAGATGAATGGCTCTCACACCCATGGGAAAACCACTTTATTGCCAGGGGACACTGTTTAGAAGCTTAAGACATGCCTCCTAAGAAATCTGGTGAGAACTTCAGGATACCAATCCTGTGGGGACTAAATGCTAGCAAAACAACCAAGCCTTGATTGAGGGCAAATAAATCAAGAAGACCAGACTGGGTATCCTCGGCAACTAGATAGTGGCTTCTGGCCCCCCTTTTATACAGAAAAATCAGCATGTGGGTTCTGCATTTCCTAACAACACAGCACCACCTGGCGTTACATTTATACACACATCCATATATGTTTTTCACTTTTATTAATTTTTTTTCCTTAGTTTCCTTTTGTTGTTCTGGATTTTTGGATTATTTGGATTGGTTTGGTTTGGTTTTTGTCATTTTTATTTTCTTCAATACCAAGGGCTCCTTAATTTCTGCTATGGGTTTTCAGTAGTCCCTTTTATACTTTCTTTCTTTTTTATTTCTCTCAGTTTTTCTCTTTCAGTAGAGGTTTTTCTACTTTTATTCATTTTTCTCACATAATTTTTTTCACATAGCAATGAAGATATCCTTTTTTCTTCACCTTGTATGATTTTATTTTTAATTCTTTATCCATTTTATTTCTGTCTTTTTTCCCCCAATCTTTTTTATTCTATTTCATTTTGTATTCTACTTATGGGACAAAGCCTCACTCTGAGGGTAGGGTTGGGGAACACTGCATTGCTCTGACTCAAGGAGGCCTTCAGCTGATGGTCTAGAGTGTCCTACTAGCTTTGACCTTTGGAAAGGCAATATTGGTAGGACCCCACAGTGGTATACTGCTGATTTATTTCTATATTTGGCTGAGGTGGGTGATTTGCTTCTGCCCAGGCTGGTAAAGAGTTCCAGTCCTCAATGGACCCACCCAGTCTGGCCCCTGTGATCTGGGAATTGCAGGTGTAGGTCAAAACATCCTACCAAACACAACCATTTCTCCTCCTCTCTTTTTCCCTTTCTGTTATTTTTCTCTCTTTTTTCCAAATATGTCCTCTTACCTCCCCCTTTTAATTTTTTTATCTTTTTCTTTCCTTTCTCCATTCTTGCTCTTTACCCTTCTAATTCTTTTGGCCTTATACCAAAAGGAAACATCAACATCTAAGCTCTGAAGCAATGTAATTTAAAGTGAAGGAGGAAGTGAGAGGGAAAAGTAGAAGAAAGAAGTGAACAAGAAGAAAACACTCATGAGGAGGAACTAATATAAAAAATCTGGCAACATTAAACATGATAACAGAGCAACCCTCACCACAAAAGATCACAAAGTAGCTATGGCCAAGAATTCCACATATAAAGAAATAATGGAAATAACAGAAAGGGAAATTAAAATACAGATGGCAAAAACAATGAAGGGAATTAAAGACAAAGTGGATAATAATTGAAAGGAAATCCAAAAACAGAACCAAATAATGAGGAAAGACATGAAGAATGTAGAAAATAATATAGCAGAGCTGAAGGAATTGAAACAGTGAATTAGGGAAGTTAAAGATGCAGTAGAAAGTATCAAAAACAGATTAGACCATGCAGAAGAAAGAATCTCAGCGAGGGCGATGCCTGTGGCTCAAAGAGTAGGGCACTGGCCCCTTATACCAGGGGTGGTGGGTTCAAGCCTGGCCCCAGCCCAAAACTGTAAAAAAAAAAAAAAAGAATCTCAGAGATAGAGGACAAAGCTCTTGAGATACAGAAAACAAGAGAGAGAAAGCAGAACATTCACTGACAGAATTATGGGACTTCATGAAGCATTCAAACATACAAGTTATAGGTATCCAAGAAGGGGAAGAAAAATGCCCCAAAGGAATGGAAGCCATACTGGAGAATATTATAAATGAAAATTTCCCAAATATCACCAAAAATTCTGACACAATCCTTTCAGAGGGCTATTAGAACCCTGGTCACCTCAACTCAAATAGAACTTCTGTAATACATATTGTGATGAACCGGTCCAAAGTCAAGACAAAAGAAAAGATTCTGTAAGCTACCAGAAGTAAGTGCTAATTGACCTACAGGGGCAAATCAATCAAGGTGATTGCAGACTTCTCTAATGCAAATTTTCAAGCCAGAAGACAATGGTCATCTACCTTTAATCTACTCAAGTGAAACAATTTCAAGCCCAGAATTCTATATCCTCCAAAGCTAAGCTTTAAAATTGATAGACAAATCAAATCTTTTATTTTTTATTTTTTAATTAAGTCAAATACACATAAATCATGAATACATTTATGCATATGTGGTGTACAATGTGTTGATTTTTTTATATGATCTGATGTGGTTACGTTAAACCAATCAATATAGCTTTCGCCTCATTTACTACATTATTGTGTTAAGACATTTATGTTCTACACTTGACAGATTTGACTTGTACCCTTGCAATATGCTCCACAGGTATGGTCCCACCTTTTACCCTCCCATTATCAAACCTCCCCCATCCCCTAAATCTCTTACTGATGTGCAAACATTGAGGAAATTTGCTGCAACAAGACCAGCTCTACAAGAAATACTTCAACCTGTTCTACAGACTGACCATTACAATGGACCACCAGTAAAGTAAGCACCCAGAAATTAAAGAACAGACCTTAGTTTCTACAATGATGCAAAAAACAAAACTAAGCAATGGACCTTCACAAAATAAGATGAATAGAAGGCTACCATGCTTGTCAATTATCTCAATAAATATTAATGGCTTGAATTCTCCACTGAAGAGGCATAAACTTTCTGATTGGATAAAAAAACACAAGCCATCAATTTCCTCTCTGCAGGAAACACACCTAGCCTCAAAAGACAAATTAAAACTCAGAGTGAATGGTTGGAAGACAACTTTTCAGGCAAATGGAATTCAGAAGAAAAGAGGGGTTGTAATCTTATTTTCAGATATAAGTGGATATAAAGCAACTAAAGTCAAAAAAGACAATGATGTTCACTTCATATTGGTCAAGGGAAAAATATAACAAGAAGACATTTCAACTCTAAATATGTATGCACCCAACTTAAATGTTCTGAGATTCTTGAAACAGACCTTACTTAGTCTGAGCAATATGATATCCTATAACACCATTATAACAGGGGATGTTAACATTCCTCTTACAGAGCTGGCCAGATCCTCTAAACAGAAATTAAACAAAGATATAAGGGACTTAAATGAGACCCTAGAACAACTGTGATTAATAGAAGTATATAGAACACTCCATCCCAAAGATAAAGGATATACATTCTTCTCGTCAGCTCATGGAACATTCTCCAAAATTGATCATATCCTAGGACACAAAACAAACCTCAACAGAATCAAAATAATTGAAGTTTTACCTTGCATCTTCTCAGACCACACGGCATTAAAAGTGGAACCAAACTCCAACAAAAACGTTCAACCCCACACAAAGGCCTGGAAATTAAACAATTTTGTGCTGAATGACAGTTGGTTACAGGAAAAAATAAAACATGAAATCATTAACTTCCTTGAGCATAACAACAATGAAGACACAAGCTACCAACACATGTGGGATATAGAAAAAGCAGTCCTGAGAGGAAAATTTATCACTTTAGACGCCTACATCCAAAAAACAAAAAGAGAGCCCATCAGCAAACTTATAAGCCATCTTATGGAATTGGAAAAAGAAGAACAATCTAAGCCGAAGCCCAGAAGAAGAAAAGAAATACCCAAAATTAAGTCAGAGATTAATGAAATTAAAAACAGAAAAATTATTCAGAAAATTAATGAAACAAGAAGTTGGTTTTTTGAAAAAATAAATTAAATAGATAAATTTTTGGCCAGACTAACTAGAAATAAAAAAGTAAAATCTCTAGTAACCTCAATCAGAAATAATAAAGGGGGAAATAACAACTGATGCCACAGAGATACAAGAGATTATCTCTGAATACTACCAGAAACTATGCCCAGAAATTTGATAATGTGAAGGAAATGGATCAATATTTGGAATCACACCATCTCCCTAGACTTAGCCAGGAAGAAATAGATCTGAACAGACCAATTTCAAGCACTGAAATCAAAGAAATAATAAAAAAGCTCCCAACCAAAAAAAAAATGCCCTTGTCCAGATGGCTTCACACCAGAATTCTATCAAACCTTCAAAGAAGAACTTATTCCCATAATGCAGAAATTATTCCAAAAAATTGAGGAGGAAGGAATCTTCCCCCAACACGTTCTATGAAGCAAACATCACCCTGATAACAAAACCAGGAACAGCTCCAACTAAAAGGGCCAACTTCAGACCAGTTTTACTAATGGATATAGATGCAAAAATTCTCAACAAAATCCAAGCCAATAGAGTAAAGCTTATCATCAAAAAAGTCATATATCATGATCAAGTAGGTTTCATCTCAGGGATATAAGGCTGGTATAACATATGCATGTTCATAAATGTTATTCACCATATCAACAGAAGCAAAACCAAAGACTATATGACCCTCTCAATAGATGCAGAAAAAGCGTTTGAGAAAATCCAGCATACTTTTCTAATGAGAACACTGAAGAGTATAGGCATAGTTGGCACATCTCTCAAGCTGATCAAAGCTATCTACGAGAAACTCACAGCTAATATTTTACTGAACAGAGTAAAACTGAAAGCTTTTCCATTTAGAACTGGAACCAGACAAGGTTGTCCTCTATCGCACTACTATTCAACATAGTGGTGGAAGTTCTTATCAATACAATCAGGCAAGAGAAGGAGATAAAGGTCATCCAAATGGGAGCAGAGGAGGTCAAAGTCTCCCTTTTTGTTGACCTTATGATCTTATACTTAGAGAACCCCAAAGACTCAACTACAAGACTCCTGGAAGTCATCAAAAATTCAGTAATGTCCCTGGTTATAAAATCAATGTCCACAAGTCAGTAGGCTTTGTATACACCAATAACAGCAAAATGAGAAGCTAATTAAGGACACAACTCCCTTCACCGTAGCTTCAAAGAAAATGAAATACCTAGGAATATACTTAACAAAAGAGGTGAAGGACCTCTATAAAGAAAATTATGAAACCCTAAGAAAAGAAATAGCAGAGGATATTAACAAATGGAAGCGCATACAATGCTCATGGCTGGGAAGAATCAACATTGTTAAAATGTCTATACTTCCCAAAACAATCTATAGATTCAATGTCATACCTAACAAAATGCCAACATTGTACTTTCAAGACTTGGAAAATATAATTCTTTGCTTTGTATGGGACCAGAAAATACTCCGTATAGTTAATGCAGTTCCTAGCAATAAAAACAAAGCTGGGGGCATCTCCATACCAGATTTTATGCTGTACTACAAGGCCACAGTGGTCAAAACAGCATGGCACTGGCACAAAAATGAGACATGGACATTTGGAATCAAATGGAAAGCCAGGAAATGAAACCAACAACTTACAACCACCTAATCTTCAATAACCAAACAAAAATGTACAATGGGGGAAAGACTCCCTATTCAATAAATGGTGCTGGGAGAACTGGATATCCACATGTAAAAGACTGAAAGTGGACCCAGACCTTTTTCTACTCACAAAAATTGATTCAAGATGGATAAATGACTTAAATTTGAGGCATAAAATGATAAAAATCCTCAAAGAAAGCATAGAGAAACACTGGAAGATATCAGCCTGGGGAAAGACTTTATGAAGAAGACTAGACTACCATGGCAATTGCAACAACAACAAAAATAGACAAATGGGATTTAATTAAACTGAAAAGCTTCTGTACAGCTAAGGAGACAACAACCAAAGCAAATAGAAAACCTACACAATCAGAAAGGATATTTGCATATTTTGAATTAGACCAAAGCTTGATAACTAAGATCTATAAAGAACTCAAATTAATCCATATGGAAAAAAGCCAACAATCCCATGTATCAATGTGCAAGAGAGAAGAATAGAAGCTTAAGATAGATGAATGGCTAACAAACATGAAAAAATTCTCAAGGTTCCTAATAGAGAAATGCAAATCAAAACCACCCTGAGATATCATGTAACCCCACTGAGTATGGCCCACATCACAAAATTTTAAAATTGCACATGCTGGCATGGATGTGGAGAGAAGAGAACCCTTTTACACTGCTGGTGGGACTGTAAACTAATACAACCTTTTTGGCAGGAAGTATGGAGAACCCTCAAAGAATTCAAGCTAAACGTCCCTTTTGACCCTGCAATCCCAGTACTGGGCATCTACCCAGAAGGAAAATAATATTTTATGATAAGTACACTTGCACTAGACTATTTATCACTGCTCAATTTACAATTGCCAAAATGTGGAAACAGCCTAAAACAACCCAGGAATGGATCAACAAGCTGTGGTATATGTATATATACCATTCAGGAATACCATTCAGCTATTAAAAAAGATGGAGATTTTACATCTTTTTTATTAACCTGGATGGAAGTGGAACACATTATTCTTAGTAAAGCACCACAAGAATGGAGAACCAAGAATCCTATGTACTCAATTATCATATGAGGACAGTTGATGACCTAGTACATGGTGGAGGGTGGGGGAAGGGAACAGCAAAGAGAGGGAAGGGGGTGGGCTGAGTGATGGTGTGTGACACACCTTTTGGGGCGAGATACAATTATGAGAGGGACTTTACCTAACTAATGTAATCAATGTAACCTGGTTCTCTGTACCCTCAATGGATCCCCAACAATAAAAACAATTAATCTGATTCTGTCATCTTTCTTTATTTAGTTAAATCCTATTAATTCTTCAGTTTTTAGTTCACATATTACTTCAAGAAAAAAGATTGTGATATAGTTTATGGGAGTCAAACTCTTATTTTTTTTATAACTGCCAAAGAACATCGTGTACTTAATTGACTTGGGCCTCAAGAAAAAAGATGCTAGAAAATTGAGGTGTTGAAAGAAATTTTGAGCTCAGCAAAATTTGCCCCATTTGTAAGCAGACATGAAAAGAAGTAGAGCTAAGGAATTCAGATCCTTTTTGCAATAGAAAAGTAAAAAACTACTTTTCAACTTAAAATTCCTCAACTTAAAAAAGACAACATTGAGAAAAAGCCTTTGAGAAATATCTATTCAGTAGATGCTTTCACTCAATTAAATTGCCTTAAGGCAAATCGATTATGAATGTGGGTAAGGGTAGCCACTAAATCCCTCAGTTGTATGAAATAACTCAGAATAAGAACATAAGGGCATGTTTTAAAGGCCCAGGATCAAGGTTCCAAACCTTAGGTCGTGACAGAGAGGCAAGGGAAAAGAAAGCAAAGAAACATATCAGTTCGGTGAATTACATCTTGAAAATAGCTGTGGACTCTTAGAACATGGAGATGATGACAGTCAAATGGTTAAGGAGTGTGAGAGCCAGACTAGCTCCATTTTGTTGTTTGCAGCACAAGCCCCAGTACAAGCCCCATTCCTAGGTGTTTACCACATAGCCTTCCCGCCAGTAAAACCTGCAAGACCACTCCCTGCTGCCTTCCCCCACCCCAGGTT
>CAUYTI010017885.1:0-13622 GCA_963575145.1 Galago senegalensis | reverse complement strand
TTCTATATTTTTTCCTCTATTCTCCTAAACATATTAATTATAATTAAAGTCTCTGTCTACTAACTCCAATATCTAGATTTGATTATTTTATTATTGCTTACGTATTTCCCCTTAGCTTTTGTCATATTTTCTCTTGGCATACCTAATAAATTTTGTTAACAACTCAAGTGCCCATCAACCCATGAATGGATTAATAAACTGTGGTATATATATACCAGGGTATACTATTTAGTCATAAAAAGATGGAGACTTTGTATCTTTTTGTATTCACCTGGATGTATTTGAAGAACATTCTCCTTAGTAAAGTATCTTAAGGATGGAAAACCAAGCATCAAATGTACTCAATACTTAATTTGAAACTAATAGATTAACAACTACAGGCCCACATGAAAGAAAAGAAAAACAATGAAATTCAAGAAGGTGAGGAGGAGACAAGAGGGTTCAGTAAGTTCCCACCTAACAGAAACAATGTAGGGGTATATGGCACACCTCCTGGGTGAAGGACTTAACTACAACTTGGACTTTACCCTACAAATGCAAACAGTGTAACCTAATTATTTGTACCCTCGTATTAATCTGAAATTAAAAAAATAAATTTAGGGGTGGGAGGAATAATGAAGAAAAATAATTTGTAAAAACAGGACTAATAAACAGTTTGAAAGAGGAAGCCAAGGAAAGAGATTAAGGCACATCTTTGCACAATGCGCTAAAACTATAATTAATGCTTTTAGTAAGAGACCTGAAGAGGAATAAAAAAATGTATTGAATCTTTCTGATGAAGTTATCATGCCCCTGAGAATGCATCTACATTTTTATGGAAGTTGAACAAGGATGAATGCAGATTGACCAATGAATAAGTCTCAGTCTACCTCTAGTTTGTCTTATTACTAGAGCCTGGCCTTCTAGACATATGCTTGTTTTCACTGGGGCCCCCCTGCTGGTTAGTCTTTGTTACTCTCACCACTGAAAGATGACAAATTCTTTGTTCCTTTTAGAGATTTTTGGCTTAACTTTTTGGTTTTCTGAAACCAAAAAAAGATGTATAATTTTTTTAAGTGTTTAAAAAGAAGCTGTTTCTTTGTCTGAGACCCTATAATTTTCTCCTTTTGTCTCTCCAATCTTATTTGTTGGCTGAAAGTTCACCTTTCCCTGCAGATGTCCTCTGTCCTGATAAGCCAGGATTTCAGGCTATGGCACCAACCTCCCTAAATCAATAAAATGCTCTCATTGTAAAATTGACTTCAAATCATCAGTCCAGTAGTCTTAAGGGTACATTTACCAGAGACTCTTCTCTTGAAATGTCTTTGTTTTCTGAGATTACATGCAATTATGTTCTGGTTTTCATTTTAGCTTGTCTGGTTCTCGCTTCACGGAGCTTCACAATACAGCAAACCGCGCCATGTGTTAAGGCTCCACGGGCTCCATTTTTGGCACGTTAGCTAAATTGATGATCCAAAGTTCTACTATTTCTCTGGCAGGAATTGAAGCCTGGAGACACCTGCACCAGAATTCTGTATCACCTTTAATGCTCACCAAGCAATAGTGAAGAAGCAAAGGCAGATCTCCAGCGGGTTAAAGCAAAGGCAGATCTCCAGCTGGTTATGCCTTCCCTGCTTCTCCTCCCACAAAAGCTCCAAGCTACCTCCTGTCCTGTCTCAATCCTGGAACTGACCTCTTCCCAAACTCGGATTTCAAACCATCACCCTATCATCCAAAGGACTTTACACTTTTCTTCTTTTATTGACATTTTCCCCATCTAGTTTCTCTTTGATTGTTCTTAGAAGAGTGACCAACTAAAATCATTTTATCATCTGACTAGAAAACCAATCTAGAACTCCTTTTAACTATGTTCATTAATTTTCTTGTAATAATGTTATCAGTTTATACATTTATTCACATTACACTCTAGAGATAACAAATTTCATTATCGAACAATGAAATCATCATTTTAAAATACAAAAATATAAAGTTAAATAGTACTTCACAATAGAGATAATAAAATAACCTTTAATTTTGTCATTGTTTTACTTCTTGAGCCAAGGTCTTGAACTGTTATCTATCCAATAAACCCCAAGAGAATGATTGTGTTTGTGTTTATTTGGGGGTAGTTGTTAAATCCAATTCTTGGGCCCTTTTTACAACTAATGGATTTAAAGGCCTCCATAATTTACAGTTTTCCAGGAAGATTTTTTGTTCCCATTACATTTTGAGAGCCACTATTCTGAACTCTCTTATATACACATATTTTTCTAAAATGTTCATCCAAATGCAAATGTAAAAGTTATTATTAACATCATTGTCATAATTAATTTAAAATGATTAATGAACTTGACGTTAGTTTTCCAGGTTTAATTATTTGCTAATGACACTAGTTTAATTAATTGCTCATGTCAACAAATATATAATTCCTGTTTTCACAGCTTTTCATAATCCCATCAGGAAAGCAGATCTTTTATCAATGCAAGGGATTCCCCACCTGTCACCATTTCATATTGCACTGATTTGTTAATTTAATACTTTCCAGATAGTGCTATAGTCAATCCTTTTTTCAGCTTTTCATGTGACAGTTTTTTAATGCCTAAATATTTCTAAAGGACTTAATACCTAGTAAGTTCTAGCTAGACTATAAACAGATATTATCTCCACTTGCAAAAAAAGGCAATTTCAGTTTGCAGATGAACACATATCTATAATGGAAGAGGAAGTAGAAATACACACACAAACATAAAACATAAAAATAGTCAAGAGAGGCATTTCTTTTTCATGAAATGAACACTCCTCAAAATAATAGTTGTGAACCTTACAAAATAAGTAAACAACAAATGTATATACATATTTAACATTTTCCCTAGGGACTCCACTCCTCGGAGGTTAATTTGTTGTTTTCAATCCTTAGAACAAAAAAAGGTCTAATTACTGTAACTTTCTCCAGACAACTGAATTGAACAGTTCGTTGCTTCCAGGGTTCCTGAAATTTTTTTAGAAAAGGGAAGGGCTTTCTTCAGTGGTTCTGTTATGGTTTAATATCTTTTTCTATGGGATGGAATTTTTTTAAAACCTAAATATTTCATCCCTCATATGGCATCCTGATATAAATGTATTTATTTGTGGGATTATTTGTTTAAAGTCTACATATCATGTATGCTTTGTTCACCTTTGTGCAACCAGCCATACCACAGTCTTTAGATAATGGGGAGTGTAGTACTCAGTTGCGAGGTCCTAAATCTCTGCCTATGGGTTAGAATTTCAAGATCATTTCACTGTCACCCCTCCATATACCTAAATGCAACATATATTTTTCTTAAAATATTTTCCTGCTGAATATAAAGTATGTAACAAGTATTATCTTAACCAAAAAATTTATGTGCAAAAAACCTACCAATTCACTTTCTTTCCTCCTTTTAAATTGTCATAATTTTGGCTCTGAGTCCCTATCCCACTATGTTGGTAGAAAATTTCTCCCTTATCTCACTGCCATTTTTACTAGGTCAAGAACCGAACTATGAACTCAGCAAAGCGTTGGAAACAAATGCAGAGCTGAGAAGAGAAATTTTAAAGGCATAAATGATTGCTGACATGTGAATAAAATGTATCTCCCCCAAAAGTTCAGCAAAGTATAACCTCACATATCTGGGAAAAACATCTGGCTTCAAGATGGCAGGCTAAGTCTATGAGGGAGACTGAGAACAGATTAAATCTAGACATTATTGAAAAGTTTGATCCTGCATTATATTAAAGGTTTAAAGCAAATCATGATTCTAGAAATAGACCTTAAAACTTTAACACGTATAGAAAAGTAAATGGAACACATAAAATGTAACCAGGTAAATAATAGGCAGAAATATTTTAAGGGAGGAAAAAGAATATCATAAATATGAAATACTAAATAAAATGGTAAAAATAAGTTCCAATAAATTAATAAACATTAATTGACTTTGATTAAAGTATCTTAGACCTTTGTATTTAAAATCTAGCTAAATTTTATTTACTACACAGATGCCTAAAACAAAGTAATACAGAATTATGGAAAATAAAGCCATAGAAAAAAAATAAAGAAAATTGTTAAGTACTATTAACAACGCTCAGAATTCAAGGCAAAAACCATTAAAAAGATGGAGGAGAGGCATTTCTTTTTGGTAAAATGAATTCTTCCCAAAATAATGGTCATGATCCTTACAAAATAACTAAATTGATGAAATTTAATTAAAAAAAGACAAGTCTAGTCTTACTGAGAGTTTTTAAAATCTCAGTAATATCTCAGGATATGAGGTAAGTAGAACTCTAGAAGTCTTAGATATTATTAATGAACCTGATAAAATTAGCATATACCATAGAATTATTTACATAAAAAACAGATGTCATTAGTTTTTTAAATGTGTAAGAATTTTAGAATACAAAAACATTTACCTAAGTCATTAATAAGAATGAACCCATTTTGAAAAAAAATAGGAAATAACCTATGCACTATGTGTCCTGACCAAAATGCAAGAAATATAAAAGTCAGTGTCAGAATGAAAGCTAAACATCTTGTCTAATAACAATGTTATTTAATGAACCTGGAAAAAAAGCCATGGGTCAAAGAGAACATCGAAATGGAAATTGTTAATATTTTGAACCAAATAACAAGTAAATACTTACATATCATCGCTTGTGGGATAGTGCAATTTAGAGAAAAACTTCAACCTTAAATGTTTTGATTAGGAAAAAGAAACAATAAATAAGCAGAGAATGTTTTCTGCTTAGCATATAGAATGGCTGTCAAACAATTCTGTCCCCATAGGAAAACCAACAGCAATAACCATTTGTAGTTAGAAAACAAACCCTTCATAGGTCAGTATAGTGCGGACATAGGCTCAATAGCTGGAGGTGAGCATTTGATCTGAGTCCAGACAGGTAGAGCATCAATCTACCCTAAATGGAGAGACTGTAGGAATGGGAAGAAATCAACTGGTTTGGGGGTAAATAATGAGATATGTAAAAGTGTTAATCCCTTCCCGAATAAATCGATTAATCCAACAATTATTTCACACCATGTACTCCTCTCCAATGAATTTTACAAGGAAAACAGGAATAGAAAAAGCAAAAGCAGAGGAAAATTGCTTAGTCCCAAGAATTCATGTTGTGTTTGGCTTCTAATATTATGATTTGAATTCAAAAGTGAAATAAATGACCCCCAAATGCAGCTACTCCTACCCACTTCCAGTAGTGACTAGGCATGTGCACAAAAAATTGGATGTTGAAGACATAACTGGAGAAATCAATTTAATTATAACTAAGGAACAGTATTGGTTCAATTTGACTCTAAGAAGAATCTAAATAATCAGTCCTCTCACAGAGGGAAGGATTTGTAATCTCTGAAGGAAAAAAAAAATGTGTAAAATCTGACACTCCAATACCCATTGCTGTTGTCCATATACATGGTTTAATAAAACTTATGACACATACAAAGATGCGTAATTCTTGTTAGCTCATAAGATATGGTTTCTTTTTGTTCTTTGAGCATATTTAAAACAGCCTATTTAAATTCTCTCCAATAAGTCCAATGTTGGGTTATATTCAGGGAAAGTTTCTTCTATCAATTGCTTTTTTCCCCTGAATATGAGCCACACTTCCTTGTTTCTCTGTGTATCTCATGATTTTTTGAAAACTGCATATTTAAAATAGGTTTGTTGTCATCACTCTTGGTCCTTAATGTTTTTCTTGTTGCTATTTCTTGTTAAATTCTTTTAAATCTGCATTTTTTTAATGCATGGCCACTAAA
This sequence comes from Galago senegalensis, assembly GCA_963575145.1. Classification (NCBI taxonomy): domain Eukaryota; kingdom Metazoa; phylum Chordata; class Mammalia; order Primates; family Galagidae; genus Galago; species Galago senegalensis. The sequence continues at coordinate 7,861 of CAUYTI010017885.1, read as the reverse complement.
ATCTGCTCAGTTAATGGTCAGCTAATGAGTGACAGAATTTTCTTAAATGCCTAAAGCAACAAGTCTCCTAGATTTTTCCAAAGATCTCTGTTGATATGATTTGGGGAGTATTACCTTAATGCTTAGGCAGGTAGTTTACAAATCTACCCTAGCCTTTAGTTCATATTTGTGTAGACCTTCAATTTCATACAGCAGTTAGAGCTTAATGCCATCTCATAACCATGCTCACATCCTTGTACGTGCACATAATCTTCCAGATTCCTAGGAAAACGGCAGAGTTTTTCAGTCACCTGTGTTCATATCATTCCCAAGCTTTACCTTTTAAGTTTTTGGATCTGCTTGTTGTTTATCCTGCTTGCTGTTTAGCTTAATTGTTATTGCCACCTCAGGCAGCTGGAATATTAAACAATTGTGGTTGATTGTTTTTGACAAACACCCTCTGGGAAAATTCTGTATATAATGGGCCAGCTCAGTGTCAGGTCAAATAAAAATAACCCTTGTTAGTGGAATTGCTCAGAAAGCTGCCATTTTGATGAAGTAATGACAGTTATCTAGGACTTACGTTTTTGAGGACATCTTATACTATTCTTTACCCTCTACCGGCCAGTAGGCTCTTAGTTGATACCATTATTGTGGAGCTATTGCTTTTCAAGATCACCATGGAAGTGATGTAAGGGAGACTAAGAAATTCAAAATGTACAAACCTCACTGTTCTTGTCAATGTTCTTTAGTAGACTCTCTATGTTGCCAACAATGTTTGGTTAATTTTCAGAATGCTGAAACATAGATGTTTAAAATTTTTTGCCAGTATTATTGCTGATTTGTTGGAGGGAAGGATGGCTGGAGGTCCTTCCTGAGCCATTTTGCTGACATACAGCAGTGTTCTTAGATTTAACACCAAAAACATGATCCATAAAATGAAAAATTGGTAAGTTGGACTTCATCAAAATTAAATCCTTTCTGTGTGGAACACTTTAAGAAAATAACAAAACAGCTCAAATCGTGGGGGAAATATTTGCACATAACATTTTTGTCAAAGGACTTGTATCTAGAATAAATGAAGAACTCTCAAATTTCTACATTAAAAAAGCAATCAAATTAGAAAGTGCCCCCCAAAATTGAACTGATATTTTGCCAAAGAGAATTTGCACATAAAAAATAAACACACGGTATGGGAGCCTGTAGCTCAAGCAGCTAAGTCTCCAGCCACATACACCAGAGCTGGCAGGTTTGAATCCAGCTGGGGCCTGCCAAACAATGACAACTACAACCAATAAAATAGCTGGATATTGTGGCAGGTGCCTGTAGTCCCAGCTACTCAAGAGGCTGTGGCAAGAGAATTGCTTCTTAAGCCCAGGAGATGGAGGTGGTGTGTGAGCTGTGATGCCACAGCACTCTACCCAGGACAATAGCTTGAGGCTCTGTCTCAAAATAAATTAAATAAATAAATAAATAAAAATAAACACATGAAAATATGTTCGATATTACAATGGGATACCACCACACAACTATCAGAATTCCCAAATAAAAAACAGTGATACTTGCAAACATCAGCAATGATGTGGAAAACCATCTTTCTTATACATTGCTAAAGGGAATATAAAATGTTACAGGCACTGTGGGAAAATAGTCTGGTAGTTCTCCTTAAAATAAAAAAGTAGATTTAACCATATGCCCTACCAATTATATCCTGGTGAAAATATGACAAAAAATAGAAAATTATTTTTGCACTAAATTTTGTACATGAATGTTCATAGCAGCTTTATTATGGTAGCCAAAATCTAGAAAATCTAGATTCAAATCTCCTTCAATGGGTGAATGGTCCCTTCCATGCCATGGAGTAAAAGGGAGAAAACTATTGAAATAGGAATAAAAAGGAGCAAACTATTGAAACATGAAATAACTTGCGTGAACCTGAAGTAGATTACGCTAAATGAGAAAACCAGTCTCAAAAGAATACAAATACATAGCGTGATCCATCCATTTGACATTTGTGAAGTAGTGTAATTACAGAGATTAAAAGCATATTAGTGGTTAGAATAGGAAGGCCAGAATCAGTGTGGCTATAAAGAAGCAGAATGGAAGAGTCCTGTGGTGATAATAGGATTGTGATGGTGGTTACCTAAAGCTATGCATGCGATAGAATTACATAGAGCTGTACCCCTCTCCCATTGCACCCCCTGTAACAAAAAACTAGATGCATATACATATAACTGATGAAATCTGTATAGGTCTACTAATTGTACCAGTGACAGTGATGAAAAATTACAAATAAAAGTCCAGGCACAGTGGTTCATGCTTGTAATCCTAGCACTTTGGGATGCAAAGGCCAGTGGATTGCTTGAGCTCAGGAGTTTCAGACAAGAGTGAGACCCGCCCCCCATCTCTACTAAAAAATAGGAAAACCAGCTGGGCATTGTGACTGGTGCCATAGTCCCAGCTACTGGGGAGACTGAGGCAAGAAGATTGCCTGAGCCAAGGAGATTGAGGTTGCTGTGAGTTCTAATGATACCATGACACTATATCCAGAGGGACAGAGTGAGACTGTCTCCAACAAACAAATGATGAGCAAACAAACAACCACAAAACAAAGAAAAGTTACAAGTAAAATATCGACCATTCAAATCAAGTAATGTGTTTAAAGAACAATGTATTATGACGGAAATGATAACTGCTAGTTACCTACTAAATAGTCATTTCTCTTCCCTAGTATCAGATCCTGATTTTAATCCAGTCACTAATATAACAAGCTTAGAAATTACATTCTTCTCAGTCTCTCAAGTGTTGGGTGGCCAATGCAAAGCAAGAAGACAATGTGAGTTGTCACTTCTGATAAAATTATTTTTTGCTCTACTATCCTCCCTTATTTATTTTTTTTAAATTTTTCCTGTATCTGAGAAATATGTGATGATGTCTGGATCTCTAATAGTTATCTTGGGACTATGGGGAAGAAACAAGAGAAAACCAAGAACTTCTCTTTTCTACCTTCAAATTGCTGAACTAATGCTAGAAACTCTTTTAGTTTAGATTTCTGATACCTTTCGTGCGTTTACTCTGCTATAGATAGGTCTCTCTTACTAGAAGCAATTCCTAACTGAACACTGGCCAAGGTTTATTCATGTGTTGTAAAGAGAGCAACATGAGAAATCATATCGTGGTAATTATCTTTGTTAAAATATTAAAGAAGAAAAGTTACATGAATATTTTAATGACTACTGGTAAAGAATTTATAAAATCTAACATCCATTCATTGCAACAACTCAAACAATAAGAAATAGAAAATACTTTCTTAATCAATTAAAAACCATATGATAAACTGATGCAGATATCATATTTAATAATAAAATATTAGGGCTGGGCATGGTGGCTCATGACTGTAATCCCAGCACGCTTGGAGGCCGAGGTGGATGGATTGCCTGAGCTCACAGGTTTGGGACCAGCCTGAGCCAGAGTGAGACATGGTCTCTAAAAACAGCCAGATGTTGTGGCAAGAGCCTGTAGTCCCAGCTACTTTAGAGGCTAAGGCAAGAGAATCACTTGAGCCTAAGAGTCTGAGGTTGCTATGAGCTATGACACCACAGCACTCTACCAAGGGACAACAAAGTGAGACTCTGTCTCAAAAAAAAAAAAAAAAAATTAGAAACATGACCAGTAATGTCAGAAATAGTGTATAATATCTATAATCACTACTATTATTGAACAATAAACCAGTCATTTAAGCTGAAAAAGGGGAAAAAAAAATAGCTCAAAGATTAGAAAGAGATTATCCAAGAATCAACTTTCAGAGAAATCAACTAGTAAGCAATGGAAATAAAAGAACTTAGCAAATTTGACTAAATAAAATTCCTACGCAAAAATCAACTTTTCCTTTTCTTGCTCAATAAAAAATAAAAAATTAAAATAGAAAATAAGAACCTGTTTGTGGTAGTTACAAAAATATACAATTTCTGGTTAAAAACAACCAACTAAAAAAATTCAAGATGTTTATAAGGAAAGTACTAAACTTTATTTAATGACATAAGCAGACATAAATATCCAGAGGATTATTCTACATTAATAAAGGAAAATATTCAAAGTTATGAAAATGTTCTGTCATTTTCAAGTTATTTCAATCAAGAAAATCTATATAAAACAAAAATAAGATTATGTTTTTGCCACTCTGCAAAACAGAAAAAAAAAAATCTGGCAATAAAATTTTCGTAAAAACGTGGAGAACAGGCTCCTTATTAAACTGTTTTTAGGATATAACTATGTGCATTGACTTACTTGTGTTATTCAGAAATGTAAAAGTACAATTAGAAATAAATTTTCAGAGCCTGTGACCTTGCAATTCTATTTCTAGGAATCTGTGCCTGAAGGCAAAAGAATGTTCACGGTGGCATTATTTGGATTATCAAAACATAGAAAACCAAGTTATTGTCTTTCAAAAAGACATTTAAATCAACCGTTGACTATACATTTTATGCAATAATGTCTGCAAATTGAAAGACATAATCCACAGCACTTAACACAGTTAATTCTAAAAACCACATTACAGAATTCATAGAATAAGATGCCACTGAAATAAAAACACACACACACACATATGAAATATAACTTATAATAGCATGCATACACACTTGCCAAAGATTAAACTAACTTTGGAAAAATGAACAAAAGACATAAGAGTAATTACTTCAGGAGAATGGAAGAGAATACTAGGACTGAGGATGGGGTCTCTAAGGCGATCTTAGATCTAATTTGGACATTTTTGAAAAATGTGAAAGAAAATTAGGATTATGTGCTGTGTGGTTAGAAATGGATTTAAAGGATCTAGTATTTATGTGTAAGCAGACTGTTGTGAATTAAAATAAAATCTTACGGTTTCCCCTAAATGCCTGACTGACTGTATCCCCCCTTGGCTAAGAAGATCCCTACAACTGAGTTGCTGGCCGTGAGAAAGGAGACCAGACAGGCCTGTTCACACCCCTTCCCCTTCTTAGAGATGTCCTTGTGGCTGACTACAGGCCTACAGCTATGCCAAGCCCTACCTGCCTTTCCTCAGTATACTTAACAAACAAACCACTTAAGTCTGTCACGTACTTTGTCTCTAATTAACGTACCCTTTAGCCTTCCTTTTCACTAATTCCTGGTCTTTTAGACAGAGCCTAACTCTTTTTTTAGCCAATTGGCTAAAATCCCACCTATAACCTGTAAGGCACCCCCCTTCCAGATGTCCCACCTTTTTGGACCAAACCAATGTATGTTTTCCACATACTGACTTATGACCTCACCTGTAATCCCTGTCTCCCTAAAATGTATAAAACCAAACAGTCACCCCAACACCACCAGTCCACTTGTCTGGGGTTTCTTGGGTGTGGCTCCAGGTCACTATCCTCAAATGTGGTTCAGAATAAACCTCCTTCAACTTTACTGCCTATGGCTTCTTTTCCCTTGACACTTCGATGGTGTTCAACTAAAGAGGAAAGCAAAATTTTGGCTCATGCGGAAGTCACACAAGTATACTTTACCAGAGATCTGGCATTCGATGCATCTATAGGCCTAAGTCACCAAACAATGCACTAAGTCCTATTATGTAGTTAGGAATCCAGAAGAGGTTGCTAAATTTTCTCTTAAGAAATATGAGAGGTGAATTTGAGTTTGGAATTTGAAGGGCAAATTGGAATTTACAAGTCAAGTGGGCCAGAGTAAGCAGAATGTCTGCAGACAAGTTGAGCAGCCTGTGTAAAGGATTTGTAGCCCCCCTGGGGTGCGACAGAGTCAAAGCTGAGTGAGACTGAAGACTTGCATGTGTATGTGGAGGGGAGGGCTGCAGGGGCTGCAAAGTGGACAGAGGGCCAGAGAAAAATCCCAGCTAGACTGGGGGCCTTTTATGCAGTAGAAATACATATGCTGTTTTCCTGTCTCAAGCCTTTACTCAAATTTCTACGTACTCTACCTATTCTAAAATTTCTAATTCAAATCTCATGATGTCTTTGCCTTTCTCAACTACCCTGATTTATTTTGTGTTTTCTTTTTCAGAATGCTTTTAGCGCCGACAGTCTGTATTATCCATCATTTTGATACATAAGCACCTTCATTCTGGCAGGTTCTTATATTGCTTGAGATATCTTGACTGAAGGAAGGAAGGAAGGCAAGAAGGAAGGAAGGAAGGCAGGGAGGCAGGCAATTCCATTGGGTTATATAATACTCTTATATTCTGAAATTACAAAATAAGGTGTTAGGAACATAATGGATGCCCATATTTTCCAAGTTGAACTAAGAAGAAAGTAATACTTTCTAGGCAGTCATTAATATAGGCAACAATGTTATACAGAGTAAGGGACTGAGGAGTGATTCATTTTGGTCCCGATTTTATTTCTTACTTAGCTCCGGCTCTTGGAAAGGTTGTTTGGCTTCTTTGAGACTTTTATCATCTGTAAAGTAGGGGTGAAAAGAAGACACTTAACATCTGTTTGGTGTTTGCTATATGTATTAGCTATATTGCTAAGGTTTTTAAAACCCTGGTAACGGGTACAAATGTACACGTTGACACGTACGTAAAGTAACTATTATATGTCTTTAGTTTTCTAAAGCAAAGCAAAGCAAATTGGGCTGAATCCGCCATCTGCCAAGGTTGATGTAAAAACATTCTCAATAGTCCCCCGACCCCCGACTCTTGGGATTGAACGAAATTTATACAAGCTAGGTTTGCACAATATAGAGAAGTTGGACTTCGCTTAGGGAAGTGAGCCATTTTATATGCTCATTGTTCCATTTTGGAGGCTCATTCAGAGGCAAGTGGCTTTGTAGCTCTTGACGTTTATTCCCCCTCATTCTTATGACAAATTTGACAAATTTAGCATCAAGCTGGCACTTTGCCCTCAGCCACTAGTTCTAAACAGAGATAAAGGGATTTGGTTCCCCAAGAAACATTTAGCAATGATGGAGACATTTTCAGTTGTTATAACTTGGGCAGGGGTGCTAATGGCATCTAGTGGATAGAGGTTAGGGATTCTGCAACACCCCCACCCACACACACGTGGCCGGAAACAGGTCCAGCAAAGAGAATTATCTGGCCCAATAAATCAGTAGGGTCATGGTTGAGAGATTCTTCTCTGCTACCTGAATACTGCCAACAGACTCAGAGAGTTGTTGCTGTTTACAGGGAAATGAAGAGTGTGACAAGAACTCCTCGGATTGCAGAACCTGCTGCAGACCCGGGAATCCGACTATCTCGTTCCTCTTCCTCAAAACGCACCAGCTTCCTTCTGTCCACCGACCCTGCCGAAATTACAGCTTTCTTTCAAACAACAGTTTAGTTCTTTCAAATGAAGCCTGGTTTGAGATTTTCTTAGAATAAATCTTGAAACCCAAAGATGATCATTAATTCTGGAGGAAACCAACCCGGAGACCATCAGACAGGCTGTCCTTCTTTTCACAGGAAAAACAAGATAGGAATTCACATCTCATTAGATGATCCTGTAACATTTTCCAAAATAGAAAACTGAGCTCTAGGAGACATAAAGCCACTCATCTAAGAACAGTATTATGAAAGAGCTAAAGCCATCACTGAAACCTAATCTTAGCAGGCGGATGCTATCTTTTCTTCTGTAAGGAATGATCATATTTGACTATGCAGTTGATAGATGCCTTAAGTCACTTTCAGAGTCACTTCATCCAGGCAAATTTAAAACAGATGAAAGATAATGCATGTTCCCTTGTAACACATGTTTTTATTTTAAAGTGTTTTAGTGAAATACAATATACACACTAAAAAGTGCAGCTATCACATATGTACAGTTTGATGAATTGTTACAAATTGGGCCTACGTAATTGGTTACCTACGTAACCAGTAAGCATATCAAGAAATGGATTACCA